>OVBA01000504.1:0-64645 GCA_900406435.1 Lepidium aucheri | reverse complement strand
TCCAATATGCCGTCAAATCTCGTCGATATGATGACCACTCGGAATAGAATATGTGATAAAACAACCCATGAAAAATTGAAGAACGATTTGGTCGAGCATATATGGTCTAAATTTTCAACAAACCATGAGTAAATTAATTGTGTTTAACATTACTAAGTGAATGTTTAACAATTAATAATAAATAAATTTTCCAATATTTTATTTTTTTTCCTAAGAAACCCTTTTAAGAAACCCTCAATAATCATCCCAAGAAACTCAATCACTAAACTCATCTCTTAACTCAATTTTATTTAAAATTTAAATCACAATAAATACTAAGAAACTCTCTCTAAGAGACTCCCAATAATGTTACTCTTACTACTGAGCAAAAATATGATTTTTTCCTTTTTTTTTCTTTCTTCATTGAAATTTGAAATGTGATAAAAAGAGAATAAAAAACTAGAAAAGAGGCAGTAAATTATTGGGCTGCACATGCCCATCTTAACGCAATATTAAAAACTCTTTAATAGTTAAAAAGAAAAAACTAAATTTGTTATCAATCCAAACATTCACATGTAGTACTTGTTTGTGAACCAAATTAAAACCTATGAGTTTGTCAGTGTTTTGATACTTCTATATTTCAATATGGGATCGTATATTTAGATCAAATACCCCAACCCAGATTCTAAGTTAATTACTACCAAAATTCATACCTCGGAAATGATCTCTTTTTCTACTTGTAATACAAAATAAGGTCTACAAGTATTAATGGAGAACGATTCATTGTAGGATTTGTTATAGACTCCCTAATCTGTTACTAACATAACCAAAGATACCTAATCTATTCTCCGTGCTCAAAAAATTATTTGGCGGTAACTAGGCAGTGACCTTCCGCCTAGCGCTTAGAGAGCCTATGCAGAACCTAGACGATTTTAGGCGATTTAGCCAGATTTATAATAAATTATATATTATATGTACATTATATAAGATAAAAATAATAAATAATCTGAAATTACATGATTTATAGGTAAAAAATTTAAATTTCTTTTTTAAAATTTTATAAGAAATAACTTAGTGTTATTTGGGTTTCACTTACAATTAAAATATAAGATTTTTATTTTTTATAGAAATTTAAATTAAAATGTTTTTTTTTAAAAAAAAATAGAGTATTTAAACCGACTAATCACTGTCTAAACCACCTAATTATCGTCAAACCCGCCAAATTACTCCGCCCGTCTAGTTAACTATAGTCAAAATGACCTTAGATCCGCTTAGCGTCTAGGAAAATCTTTTGAACATTGATAGTTATATTAATGCATATCACTCTTAGGAATTGTTAGATACAACATAGCTATCTATTTGAACCAAGCAGAAAAATCTCATTAATGTACACAGAAACAGGAAGAATCAAGTAAATATATTACCAAAGCAAAGGCTTTTGCGTTGGCTCCTAAATATATATAAAACTAAGTGCAGGTCTCCGCGAATGCACATGAATACGTTGTTACGAAACATTTATCAAATATCGTATCATTAATTCACGATGACATGCTGAAAATATATCAAATATAAAATGTTTAAAACTTGCTATATATTAATATGACACGATACTTTGGTTTTATGAATTATATTTTGTTGTCTCTCAAAACATGGTAGTATGATCTCTTTATATAGACTACACATAAGTTACATGAGGTTGGGATCATGGGTAAGTTATTCACACTTTTGAATTAGTGTGTAAGGATAAGTTGGTGATAATTATTATTGTATGAGAACAATAAGGAAAACAAATATAAAATGATGACTATAAACCTAATCACACTCAACGTCTTAAACTAAATTCCAAAATAAATATCTAAATCAATACAATAGTTTGTTTTCAAAATTTGAATAGAAACTCAAAAAGAACTTTGAGAATCATTAACACTTTTTTCAAAAACCCACAATGATGTTTCATGATCCTTCTATTTCTTCTTCCAAAGTTCAGAGAAATAACCTCTCTAAAATGTCAAACTCCTTCGAAATAAAAAACATACTAACGGTGTGACAACGCATGCCAGATGCAAAGATGACCAAATTCGAGAAAACATATTCTTCATTCTACGACAGACAAAAGATGATGGTAAACAGACGTTCCTCTTTTTTTTGGGTAAAAGGTAACAACGTTCATTCCATTATAGTCCGCAAAAATTATAAGGTTTAACCTTTTTTGGTTTGCATGTTCACAACAAATCTCGGAAAATTTTGTGAGATTTGGCCCACAACTAAAATACGTAGTAACTCTCCAGATACAATCGGAATATACAAGATCTATCGGGGTTAAACATATAAGTGATGAGAGAACTCGCAGAGCTGTTGAGAGAGCTCGATTATATTGAAAGTTGTTGAAAGAACTCAGAGAGCTGAGAGAGCTCCGAGAGCTATTGAGAGCTCGATGAATCAGAGAGAATTCGGAGAGCTGTTGAGAGAATTCGGAGAGCTGTTGAGAGAACTCGACGAATCGGGAAGAATTTGGAGAACTGTTGAGAGAGCTCGACGAATCAGAGAGAATTTGGGGAGCTATTGAGAAAACTCGACAAATTAGGGAGAACTCAGAGAGTTGGTGAAATAGCTCGACGAAATAAAAACCTTTTGAATGAACTGGCGAGTTATTGAGAGAGCTTAACGAAATAAAAAGTTGTTGAAAAAACTTAGAGAGTTGTTCAGAAAACTCATTGATTTGGTTAGTTTGAATTCCATCCAACTTAGTAGGAGAACTCTGACTATGTATCACGCTTTGTCGATCCAGTTATTGTTGAACAAATAATAGATTTCATTCTTTTTTCACCAGAAAGATTAATTAATATCTAGGTAGAGTATAACGCAGAAATACAAAAGCCGACCAAAAACTAAATATTCCTAGAATCATAGCCCAACACAGGAAAACCTTGATAAAAAGTAAAAATTCTAGGAAATAAATAATTAAAGAAAGACTCGAATAATAGCAAACACAAACCAAAAGAATATTGACACTAACTAGAAAAATTAGACCGAATCAGATGTCAAAACCTCCTATAGCATATAAAAGTATCTCTCAAGTGAAAATCTAAGTTTTTGAACCAGCGAGAATATACAAAAAAGTACTCCCACAGATCTCCCAAAAGTATGCAAAGTCGAAGATAAACAATTGATTATAGCCTTGAGCAAAAACCAGACAAGAAAACAGACCTAGATCAGGCTTATGGCGTGCAGACAAGGAACAGAACATCCTTAAGCAAGTTAGCCAAACTCAAAAGAGAATATGCATAGATGGAACCAAAGAGGAACACAAAAATCTAAAGAGAATGACCATAATTTACTATGACATCATACGGTTATGCCTTATGACCGTTGGTTTTTGTGTTTGAATCCTACTCTACATCAAACTAGAGAACAACATAAAAATCAAAAGAATACCCAAAAATTTCCTCAGGATTTATCACATAATACGATTATGTCAAAAAGGTAGTTTATAAGAGATAAGAAATATAGAATTTGAAATGTTGATAATAAGGGTGTTTACTCAACAACTCTAGAATTATAGGATAATGATTTAAACAGTATAAAATTATTCATAATGACTCAAATACTCTTTTTTGTTCAATTACCATTTTGCCATGTAAACAAAAACATAATAACAAAAATGTCATTAATAAATTATGACACGTTAGCACAAGCCAATCATGTAGATCTGCCGCCACGTCAGCATAATTTAACCAAGCTTAACCAAACTCCACTAAAGTCAACCTCACCATAATGCACATTCACAAAGCATTGTCGAATAAAAATTATACTAACTTTCTGTAATTAGGAAGTCATTTTTCTAAACACTAAATATTTGAGGTTTTTTCTGTTTGGTAGATTTTGGTGGAGTTTGGTAAAGTTTGGTGGAGTTAGCAATGCTAGTGTAGTAGAGTTTGGTAGAGTTATATGGTAGAGTTTGGTTGAGTTCGTCCACTATGTGGTAGAGTTTTATTCGATAGTGTGGTAAAGTTTGGTGGAGTTAGCAACGCTAGTGTAGTAGAGTTTAGCAGAGTTACCCAAAACCCGAAATCCGACCCGAACCTGATCCGAAATAGCCGAAACCGAACCGAAACTTACAAAATACCCAAACGGGTTTTAGATCACAAGAATATGGGTATCCGAACCCGATCGGATAAAACCCGAAACCCAAACAGGTACCTGAAATACCTGAAATATATAATATATTTAAAAATAATTATTTATATATATACATTTAATTACACAAATATAAGAAATTTTAACTATAAATCTATATATATTATTCATTTTAGAATCAAAATAACCAAAAAAACTTGAATATAAATTTTTTAAATTAAATTATGGTTTTTTAAAACTTTTTTTTAGTTTATTTGAAATTTTTTTAATCAAATATTAATTAAAAATGCGGATACCCGAACCTGACCCAAACCCGAACCAAACCCGACCCGAAATAGAGTATTTTATAAAAATTGAACCCGACTCGAACCCGAAATTAAATACCCGAACCCAATCCGAACCCAAAAAAATACCCGATCGGGTCTTATATGGATAAATCCAAAATACTCGAAATCCAAAATACCCAACCCGACGGGTACCCGAATGCCCAAGCCTATAGTAGAGTTTGTTTGAGCTTGTCTACTATGTGATAGAGTTTGATAGAGTTAGTTACGCTAGTGGTAGAGTTTGGCAGAGATGACTCATTTAACCTAGTTTGTAGAATGATGATTTTAGTAGACTTTGGACCCTTTATAGTAGAGTTTGGTGGAGTTAGCGACGGTGTAGTAGAGTTTGATAGAGTTATGTGGTAGAGTTTGGTTGAGCTCGTCCACTGTGTGGTAGAGTTTGGTAAAGTTATGTGGTAGAGTTTGGTTGAGCTCGTCCACTGTGTGGTAGATTTGGTAGAGTTTTATTTGATAGTGTGGTAGAGTTTGGTGGAGTTATCAATGCTAGTTTAGTAGAGTTTGGCAGAGTTATAGTTATATGGTAGAGTTTGGTTGAGCTCGTCTACTGTATGGTAGAGTTTGGTAGAATTCTATTTGATAGTGTAGTAGAGTTTGGTGGAGTTAGGAACGCTAGTGTAATAGAGTTCGGCAGATTTATATGGTAGAGTTTGGTTGAGCTCGTCCACTGTGTGATAGAGTTTTGTAGAGTTAATTACATTAGTTTGGTAGAGTTTGGCAGAGATGACTAATTTAACCTAGTTTGTAGAATGATGATTTTATCCCTTAATTATTACATCATCTGCCTTCTTTCTCGCTTACTCAATGCAGTCAAACACCACTGAAACACAAATTACCATTGTTGCTTGACCTCATTCCTTGTATTTTGATCTTTTTTGCTTGGTTTTGGATCTATGGATCAAATCTTTTTAGTTTGTGGGAGTTGAAAATTCGACCATATTTATTGGTTCTTTCTAGTGGATACTTCTCTTGGTTGTAAAATAATGGAAGTGAGTGAAAATGTACGTTATGATGAGTGAATAATGTACGTTATGATGAGTCAAACTATACTTTATCAATCAAACTCTGTCAAGCAAGAAAATACAACACCTAAACTCTGTTAAGTTTCAGACAAACTTGGCCAACATGAAATCAAAGTACACATAAATGTGCAATAATAGTTAATGGGTCTGCTTATCATCGAGAGTCTTCCGTTGAAACCACCCTCTAAGGGAATTTTCGCTCATCCCCATAGATGTGTTCATGTAAAAAAAACAATATAAACACGTCAAAAACAAATCATTCAAAGTCTACCAAACCATAAAACAAATCTACTAAAGTCTACCACACTATTACAGAAATCTACCAAACTCTACTATACCGTAAGATTAATCTACCAACGTCTACCATAATATAAAAAGATCTAGCAAAGTCTACAACACTATAAACTAAGTTTACCACACTATAAACTTAGTCGACCGCTATAAACTAACTCTACTACACTAGAAATTAACTCTACCAAACTCTATTAAACTATAAAGTATATTTACAAAGCTCTACCACACTATTAACTAACTCTACCACAGTCTACACTGTACAATAAACCTACCACACTATAAAATAAATCTACCAAACTCTACCATAATATAAAAAGATATACCAAAGTCTACCGCACTATAAACTAAGTTTACCACATTATAAACTAACTTAACCAAACTTCATCTAATATAAACTACATTTATCAAATTCTACCACACTATAAACTAATTATATCAAACTCTATCACATTGTAAAATAAATCTATCAAACTCTACCACACTATAAACTAACTCTACCAAAGTCCACCGCACTATAAAATAAATCAACTAAACTCTACCACTGTATAGAATAACTCTACCAAATCTTTACCATCAAAATATACTTTACTCGATCAAACTCTGCCAAGCAAGAACATGCAACACCTGAACTCTGCTAAGTTACAAACAAACTCGGCCAACATGAAACCAAAGTGCACATAGTGGTTAATGGTTTTGTTTATCATCAAGAGTCTACCATAGTCTACCACACTGTAAGATCAATCTACCAACGTCTACCATACTGTTAAAACATCTACCAAAGTCTACCACATTATAAACTAACTCTACCAAACTCTACCAAACTATAAACTACATTTACCAAACTCTACCACACTATAAATTAACTATACCAAAGTCTATACATTGTACAATAAATCTACCATACCATAAAATAAATCTACCAAACACTACCATACTGTAAAAAGATCTACCAAAGTCTACTACACTATAAAATAAGTCTACCACACTATAAACTAATTCAACCAAACTCCATCAAACTATAAATTACATTTACCAAGCTCTACCACACTATAAACTAGTTCTACCAAACTCTACCACATTGTAAAATAAATCTACCAAATTATACCACACTATAAACTTACTCTACCAAAGTCCACCACACTATAAAATAAATCGACCAAACTCTACCATACTACAAAGTAACTCTACCACACTATAAACTAACTCTACCAAACCCCATCAAACTATAAACTACATTTATCAAACTCTACCACACTATAAAATAATTCAACCAAAATCCACCACACTATAAAATAAACCGACCAAACTTTACTACACTATAAACTAACTCTACCAAATCTATACCAGCAATCTATACTTTACTCGATCAGACTATGACAAGCAAGAACATGTAACACCTAAACTCTGCTAAGTTACAAACAAACTCGGCCAACATAAACCAAAGTACACATAAATGTGCAATAGTAGTTAATTCTTTTGTTTATCATGGAGAATCTTCCACTGAAACCACCCTCTAAGGGTACTTCTGCTCCTCTCCATATATGTGTTCCTGTGAAAAAGAAACAATAAAACACTTCAAAAACAAATCGTCCAAAGTCTACCAAACTATATAAGACATTTACTAAAGTTTACCACGCTATTAAATAAATCTACCAAAGTCTACCGCAGTATAAGATCAATCTACCAACGTCTACCGTACTATAAAAAAATCTACCAAAGTTTACCACACTACAAACTAAGTCTAACACTATAAACTAAGTTTACCACACTATAAACTATGTTAACCACACTATAAACTAAATTTACCAAACTTTATCAAATTATAAACTACATTTACCAAGCTCTACCACACTATTAACTAACTCTATCAAAGTCTACTACACTGTACAATAAATCTACCACACTATAAAATAAATCTACCATACTATAATAAGATCTACCAAAGTCTACTGCACTATAAATTAAGTCTACCACACTATAAACGAACTCTACCAAACTCCATCAAACTATAAACTATATCTACCAAGCTCTACCACACTATAAACTAACTCTACCAAAGTCTACCTCATTGTACAATAAATCTACCACACTATAAAAATAAGTATATCAAACTCTACCATACTATAAAAAGATCTACCAAAGTCTACTGCACTATAAAATAAGTCTACCACACTATAAACTAACTCTACCAAATTCCATAAAACTATAAACTACATTTATCAAGTTTTACCACACTATAAACTAACTCTACCAATGTCTACCATATTGTAAAATAAATCTACCAAACTCTACCATACTATAAAATAAATCTACCAAACTTTACCATCAAAATATACTTTTACTCGATCAAACTCGGCCAACATGAAACTAAAGTACACCTAAATCTATCAAACTACAATCAACATGTAACCAAAGACAAACCCACATGATGTACCAAACTATACTACACTACTAAATTAAGAATGAAGACAAAACCCAGAAAATCAACTAAAATCTATCAAATGACAAACTAACAATCGAGACTAAACCTAGAAAATATAAACCCTCAAATTTGGAATACAACATTTACCTTTACCAAATAATGACTTGAATCTTTAGATAGGTAAGTTCAGGGTTAGAAATATCTCAAACCCTAGGAAAAACAAAATCATTATCAATATGTTAGAAAACCCATTTCAATTTGTTCAAAATCATACGGTTTGGAGTTCAAAATCGCAAAACATATAGTACATTACTTTCTATTTGAAGTTTGAAATCGTGAAAATAAAGAAAGACAAAGAAGACATCGCGAAAAAGGATAAATCTTTCTTTTTGTGACTTTTCCCACACTTTTTTGTTATACTTTTTGAAGAATATTTAAATTATTAGTGTATAATTGTGGAGTAGTTGAGTCATTATTTTTAATAATGTTATATAATTATAAATCTTATACAGTTATAAATTTTATGTTAGATAAGATTTATTTTATTGTCAAAAAAGACAAAATTAGATTAGATTTGTTTCCCTTCTTCACTGAAACCCCCCCCCCTCCCCATTACCTCTTTCTCTCTCAACATTCACTGTTACTTCTTCGTAGAACTTCTCACTCTTACTCTCTCTTCTCTCTGGTGAATTTGAAGAAAACCCTAATTCTCATTTTTGTCGTTTTCTTCTTCACTTCTCTTCTCCGGCAAGAATATTATTGTAGATCTGAGATTAATGTCAATCGTTTCACTATGCAACTACTGAGATAATTCAGAAGAAAAACTGACTACAAATGTCAAGCTCCGACCCGAAACCCGGACCTAAACCGGGTTCGTGGCCTCCACCTCCAGAATCCGCCGCAATGCCACCTTCTTCTTGGGCTAAACGAACTGGGTTTCGTCCCAAATTCTCCGGCGAGACTACCGCCACTGATTCCGGTCAAGTCTCATTGCCAATTTCCGCTATAGACAGACAACAAGAGACTCAACCGGATCTCGAAGCTGGTCAAACCAGACTCCGTCCTCCGCCTGTCTCTGCGGTAGTTAACGGCGAGACTGATAAAAATAAGAAAGATAAACCAACACCAACACCACGACCACTACCTGCTTCTGCTTCTGCTGCTGTTCCGGTGAAGGATCAGCCGGTTAAGAGAAGGAGAGATTCTGATGGGGGTTCTCGAAGAACTAATGGACCCGATGTAGCAAATGGGTCTGGTGACCCGATTCGTAGACCAACCCGTATTGAAGAGACAGTTGAGGTTTTGCCACAGAGCATGGATGATGATTTAGTGGCTAGAAATTTGCATATGAAGTATGGACTCAGAGATACTCCTGGACTTGGTGAGAGATTTAATTATTTTGCAAGGACTCATATCATTTGTTTAATTCTTATTCCTTCTCTTGATTGTGACTTATATATGATTGGTAAATAATTATATATACATATATAAGATTCCACTTGGGGATTTATATCTAAATCAATGTTTGACGTCAGACAATGACTCAAATTCTGGATCTTTTAAAGTTTCTTACTTTAAATGGTTATTTTATCTTGTCTTTGGCTAATGATTATGTTTTTTTTTTTTTCTTTCTTTTGTGTGTGTTTGTGTTTTTCAGTTCCAATTGGGTTCTATGGTGTGCAGCATTACCTCTCAATTTTAGGATCACTGATTTTGGTTCCACTGGTGATAGTTCCTGCAATGGGAGGCTCGCACGTAAGTGATTCTTTTGGCCCCCCACTTTGATCAATCTGAATTGCATTTAATTTCATCTTCTTTTTTTTTCTCATTTTTTGGATTATAGGAGGACATTGCAAATGTTGTCTCGACTGTACTTTTTGTATGTGGAATTACTACAATGCTGCATACTTCTTTTGGGTCGAGGCTTCCTTTAATTCAAGGTCCTTCCTTCGTTTATCTGGCTCCGGCTTTGGCCATCATAAATTCCCCAGAATTTCAAGGTCTGAATGGAAATAATGTAAGTTAGATCATAAAAACTCACTTGTTATCTAGGTCTAAGTGAAGAGGCCAAACAATAGGTTCCTTTCAGATTTGGTGTTATCACTGTCCAAATGTAACTGTTATCCAGATTGCGGCCTCTTGCATCTTTTGTGTTTGATTCAAAGACTACAATTAGTTAGGGTATCTGGTTTAAAATCATGCAAATAGACCCTTGGAGCTCACTTTCGATTTTTATGGTGATATTACTTAGCCTAAGATAATGAATCTCCATAAGGAAGTCTTATACACTAGACGAAAATCGATAGGAAGCACCCATTCCAGCATTGGGTATTTGTATAGCATTGATGTACTTGGTGCAAGTGAAATCAGTTGTTTCTGCGTTTTGTGAACTTGTTGTCATCTTTCTTTTCGTGAAAAATCATGTAGAGTTTATCGTACAAAGAATTTGACATCATGTATTGTGTTGTGGTGAATATGGTAGAACTTCAAGCATATCATGAGAGAGCTGCAAGGTGCGATCTTAATTGGTTCAGCTTTTCAAGTAGTAATTGGATACAGTGGCCTAATGTCACTGATTTTGAGGTATACATTGCTGCCTTTGTTCCAAGCTGACACCTTACAGATATAAATCAATCCGCTTCTTTTGGCTTTCTGTGGTGCTCTACTCACTTGTATTTATGAGGTTTTTGACCAACGATATAGGTTGGTCAATCCAGTAGTTGTTGCTCCGACGATAGCTGCGGTTGGGCTTTCATTTTATAGCTACGGTTTCCCGCTTGTTGGTAAATGTCTTGAGCTCGGTGTAGTGCAGATACTTCTTGTGGTCATCTTTGCCCTTGTAAGTCTAATGAAGTTTGTTTGAATGCTAGTTCCACATTTTGCTTTTCTTCTTGAAGTTAGATTTAACTTATCAGATCCCATCATGCTAACACAGTATGATACTTTGAAACCTTTGCTACAGTACCTCCGGAAAATTTCAGTTTTAAGCCATCGTATTTTCCTTATTTATGCGGTAAGTTCTTGTAGTATGCGTTTTCCTTATCTCTTGGAGAAGGAAAAACTATCTTTACCTCAAAGGAATGAACTCAATCAGATGTGATAATCGTCTGACATTCCCCACTCTATATCTGATTTTGACTGACCTTTTGAACTTCTAACCAAAAGGTTCCACTGAGTCTTGTAATCACTTGGGCTGCTGCATTCCTTCTAACCGAGACTGGTGCTTACACCTACAAAGGTTGTGACCCAAATGTTCCTGCCTCAAACGTTCAATCAAGCCACTGCAGAAAACATATAACCAAAATGAAGTACTGTCGGGTTGATACTTCTCATGCACTAAGCTCCGCACCTTGGTTTAGGTTTCCGTACCCCTTGCAATGGGGTATGCCGATATTTAGCTGGAAAATGTCCCTTGTTATGTGTGTGGTCTCTATAATTGCATCAGTAGACTCGGTCAGTGTTTCTTAACAACTTAAATTTTCTACTTGGACTAGTATTGATCTTTTACAAATCAATTTATGAAAGGGATTGCATATGTTGTTTTTTGTTTATTTTCAGGTTGGTTCGTACCATGCTTCTTCTCTGTTAGTAGCATCGAGGCCTCCAACTCCTGGTGTTGTGAGTCGAGCAATAGGTCTTGAAGGTCTCACAAGTGTCTTAGCCGGTCTTTGGGGCACAGGTACTGGTTCAACAACTCTAACTGAAAATGTTCACACAATCGCGGTGACCAAGTTGGGAAGCCGCAGAGCTGTGGAGTTCGGCGCATGTGTTTTGGTTATATTTTCGCTTGTTGGTAAGTAAGTGGTCACTGCTTATTTATTTTTAAGTTCAAAATTTTCTCTAATAGAGTAATGACCTCTCCTCTTTAGCAAATATAAGTGACCGTACTATAGATTCACGACCTTTTACTTCCGTTAACTTAAAAAGCTTTTGATATCTCAGGTAAAGTTGGAGGGTTTCTTGCATCGATTCCGCAAGTCATGGTTGCTTCTCTTCTGTGCTTCATGTGGGCGATGTTTGCGGCTTTAGGTCTTTCTAACTTACGTTATAGTGAAGCTGGAAGCTCGCGGAACATCATAATAGTCGGGTTATCTTTGTTCTTTTCTCTATCTGTCCCAGCTTACTTCCAGCAGTATGGCATTTCCCCAAACTCGAATCTCTCTGTTCCAAGTTATTACATACCTTACATTGTTTCTTCTCATGGACCCTTCAAAAGCCAATACAAAGGAGTAAGTTACACAACGTCCTTAAGTCTCACTTCTGTGGATCAATTCCAGGTCCTTCAATTTTCATATATATTGTTGCGGTCTGCAGGTGAATTATGTGATGAACACACTCTTATCGATGAACATGGTGATTGCATTCATCATGGCTGTGATTTTGGACAACACGGTCCCGGGGAGCAAACAAGAACGCGGGGTTTATGTTTGGTCTGATAGTGAGACTGCAACTAGAGAACCAGCTCTTGCTAAAGACTATGAACTGCCGTTTAGGGTGGGGAGGTTTTTCAGATGGGTCAAATGGGTGGGCATTTGAAAAAAATCACACAAAATGGCAAAAGTGGTAAATATGTCATATGAGAGATCCTCTTTATTTATTGTCACGTCTTCTCTGTTTTTTTTTTCTTTTTTTTTTTAAAGTACATTTTGTATAAGCTTTTTCTTGGGTCGCACGTCTGTGTATTGGAAAGTTTTTATGGTTGAAACAGGTAACATGAAAGTGTTGTTGTTGTAAGTTATATAGGTTATTATGACTACTACTATCAATGCTTTTGTAACTAAAAATATTCTTTTTCTTTCTTCATATTTTTTAAATTATGGCGACTTTTAAAATTTATTTCTTTTGAAAGCCAACAAGGTTGGATACAAAAGTTTTTGAAGGAAAAGTGTTTCTTCTCATTTGGTAAAGTATCAGTTTTTGTAATTTTTCACCTGGAGTGGAAGTGTTTTTTCATCAAAACTCCACTTTAGGTAATTGTGATTAGTATCATCTGTTGATTTGGTTTAGGGTGAATTACTAGAATAGTCTTTTTTATCCTATATTGACCACAATATTTCAAAAAGATTTTAATTACAATTATGCTCTTTTGGTATTTTCTATTTCGTTTTACCTGTTCACTTTGAAAAAAAAAATTTACGAAACCGCCATTAATAAATAATTCCAGTTATTGTAGGTTTTGTTGGATGGATATGTTTTATTTGTCAACTTAGTTTTCTTTTGTTGTAGGTTTAATAGGTTCATTATTGTAGGTTTAATAGGTTCTTTGTTGTAGGTTTTACTGAGTTCTTTGTTGTAGGTTTACTAATCAGTTGTTCTAGGTTTTGTGGGAATGATGTATCTTATTTCTTTAGTTAGTATTCTTTTGTTGTAGGTTTAATAGGTTTTTTGTTGTAGTTTATCAGCTATTTGTTGTAGGTTTTATTGAGGTTTAATGGATTTTTTGTTGTAGGTTTATGTGTTCTTGGTTATATGTCTTTTTTCCTGGGTTCGGACTTTGTTGTAGATTTATTGATCATTTGTTGTAGGTTGTGTGATTATGTGTTGTAGGTTTTTCAGTTGCTTTGTTGTAGGTTTTTCATATATATATCCTAGAACATGAAAAAACTATTTTACCCCAAAATTAAAATAGATCTATCTTCTTCTTCCCCAACACAACCACGACGGCGACTGCTTATTTTTTCTCCATTTTTTCATCTTCAATCAAGCTTAACCCCCTTTGAGCTTGTGTTAAATATTTTGAGATGTATAATCTTCAATTAATTTGTGGAGAATGGAGGGGTGAGAATGGTCGATGGTTTTTTTATCTGGATAAATCTCACGGGAGCAATGATAATTAAGGGATTTTTGTTCTATTGGAGCATGTCCTGCAGGAAACAATTTCTCAGGATACATCTTCGTTTTTACTATTGATCTGCAACACACAATAAAAAGAGTTATCATCGTTTCGAAAATTCTACAAAAACTATTCTGTAAACCTACAATATTATGTCAGAAACCTACAACACTATGTGAGAAACCTTTAATGAATTTTTATTAAGGGTTTTTGAAATTTTTATTTTTGAATTTTTGAAATTTGAAAAAATAAATATTTTTTATAATGGCAGTTTCGTAAAAAAAAAACAAAAACAAAAAAAAAAGAATTAAATCAGAATGACATGATAGTAATAAAACGATCATCAAAAAAAAGGACATTTCCACACTTTTACCTTTATGAATGATGAAAAAGACTATTCTAATAATTATACCATGATATTGAACTATCTGAGTAATTCTTTCTTTGGTTAATGAAAAAATGTTGATGGGTGAGTGAGTATGGATTGGTGTGCAATTTAGCTTTGGTTACACCTCCCAAATGAGATCTAAAAATCTTTTAATCTTATATATTATTAGAAAAGTGATTTTTTAAGAATGCTTACGTGTCAACACCACGTTTAATTTTAATGTGGTTGATTACAAAGTTATCGTAACATTAAATTACTAAGTTGCCTTCACATTAAATTTTGTTTACTTTTAATATATACACTAAGATTATACCCACATTATAACGCGAGATCAAATTGTTTTGATTGTTTCTTTAAAATGTAATCATTTAATTTGTTAGACCCATGTTGATATTTTAAAATATTCTTTCTTATATATTGTTTTAAATTCTCAAAACCTGAACCAAGATTGATCTGAATTAGAGGAACCCAACCTGAAAAAATACTCAAATGGGTTCCAAATCTATATACCCAAAAAATTGAACTCGCATCCGAATCAGAACTAAATCAAGAACAAAATTAGATGAACCGAACCCGACAAAATTTGTAGATTTTTCATATATATATCCTAGAACGTGAAAAGACTATTTTACCCCAAAATTTAAATAGATCTATCTTCTTCTTCCCCAACACAACCACAACGGCAACTCCGTATTTGTTCTCCATTTTTTCATCTTCAATCAAGCTTAACCTCCTTTGAGCTTGTGTTAAATATTTTGAGATGTATAATCTTCAATTAATTTGTGGAGAATGAAGGGTGACAATGGTCGTGGTTTTTTTATCTCGATAAATCTTATGGGAGCAATGATAATTAAGGGATTTTTGTTCTATTGGTGCATGTCCTGCAGGAAACAATCTCTCAGGATACATCTTCGTTTCTACCATTGATCTGCAACACACGATAAAAAGAGTTATCATCGTTTCAAAAACTCTACAAAAGCTATTCTGTAAACCTACAATATTATGTCAGAAACCTACAACACTATGTGAGAAACCTTTAATGAATTTTTTATTAAGGGTTTTTGAATTTTTTATTTTCAAATTTTCGAAATTTGAAAAAAGAAATTTATTTTATAATGGCAGTTTCGTAATAAAAACGAAAACAAAAAAAGAATTATATCAGAATGACATGATAGTAATAGAACGATCATTCATGAAAAATATGGACATTTCCACACTTCTACCTTTATGAAGGATGAAAAAGACTATTCTAATAATTATACTATGATATTGAACTATCTGAGTAATTCTTTCTTTGGTTAATGAAAAAATCTTGATGGGTGAGTGAGTTGTATTGGTGTGCAATTTAGCTTTGGTTACACCTCCCAAATGAGATCTAAAAATCTTTTAATCTTATTTATTATTCAAAAAGTGATTTTTTAAGAATGCTTACGTGTCAACACCACGTTTAATTTTAACGTGGTTGATTACAAAGTTATTGTAACATTAAATTACTAAGTTGTCTTCACATTAAATTTTGTTTACTTTTAATATTTAAACTAAGATTATACCCGTGTTATAACGCGAGATCAAATTGTTTTGATTGTTTCTTTAAAATATAATCATTTAATTTGTTAGACCCGTGTTGATATTTTAAAATATTCTTTCGATATATTGTTTTAAATTCTCAAAACCTGAACCAACATCGATTAGAATTAGAGGAACCAATTTGAAAAAAATACTCAAATGGGTTCGAAATCTATATACCCAAAAGATTGAACTCGCATCCGAATCGGAACTAAATCAAGAACAAAATTAGATGAACCGAACCCGATAAAATTTATGTATCCGGAAAATCACAATCAAACCTGTACCGAATCAATAACCAAATTTTTAACCGATATATTTTTATTAAATTTTATTTTTTCCATCAAATATTAATTAATTTTAAATTTTAGTATAAAAATTTATAATAAAATCTACCTTAGATCTATTTTTAAGGGTTGTTACAAACCATATGTTAATTTTATACTATAGTTTATAATACAGTCACAATGAAAGTGTCTCCTATTTTAATATATAAGATAATAACTTAATTGTTTTTTAATATAGATAATTACATTTAAAATACATTATTAGAGAAGTAATTTTTAAGAATGCTTACGTGTCAACACCTCGTTTTATTTTAACGTAGTTGATTATAGAATTATTCTAACATTAAATTACTAAGTTACTCTTACATTAAATTTTGTTTACTTTTAATATTTAAATAATAACTTAATTATACTTTAATATAGATAATTACATTTAAAATTCGTAATTAGAATTAAAATTTATTAAAAAAAATTAGATTTCGTAAGTTCATTTAATTATTGTTTTAATTTAAATTATCTTATATATTATTAGAGGAGTGATATTTATAAAAAGACTTATGTGTCAATACCACGTTTAAATTCAACGTTGTTGATTATAAAGTTGCACTAACATTAAGTTACAAATTTACTCCTAACATTAAAATCTAGTTTATTTTAATATTAACTATTTTATTTTATTTTAATATGAAGATAATATAATAGATTTTATTATAAAACATAAAGTTATCATTTGTTTGTCTTAATTTAATCTTATTTTTTATGCTATACGTAATTACATAAATAACTTAGAAATTTTTATTTTACATATAAACTATTTCGTTTTAATTTAATTTTTAATTTTAAAATAAATATTTTTATTTTTAAAGGAAAATAAATTTTTCTTAAGTTTTGAAATTTTCGAAATTTATATATGAAATATTTTTATTTTGTTTTGATCCTATTTTCAATTATTTAAATTTTAATATGATAAAGATATATACATATTTTTCATAAGGGCAATTGTAAAAATGACCATCAAAAAATGACATTTTCAACACTGCCACCATTTTTGGAACATTTTCAAAATATGCCCCTTTTTACTAGAAAGTGACTAAAATACCTTCCTCTTTTACGGTTCACAACAGATTTCACGATCATTCACTCTGTGATTTTATGATCCAATTTCTTTCTCTCCACTCTGCGATTTTGCGATTCAAGCAACGATTTCACGATTCCTCGAAAGGTATTGTTTGCGATTTTGTGAACTCTTCTTATTTTTCTTCATTTTGATTATTGTTTTTCGATTTTGATTCTTCTTCGATTTCATTTATTCTTATTTGATTTCTTCAATTTTCAAAGATTTGAGCTCAGTTTTGTAATGTTTGAGCTTAGATTATGAAATTTTTTGAGATTGATATATGAGAAACTCAAGTTTTAATTTCATAAGAAATTCTTATAAAAATTCAAACTTCATCAAATTTATAAGTTCGTTATTTATAGATTCAAAGGCTGATTTATTTTCATGATTTGTGTGATTGAGTTTGTGATTTGAGATTTATATGTTTCAACTTTGAGATCGATTTTGGTCAAATTTGAGAACATAAATTAGACCAAAGTCACTTCACAAAAAAACAAATTTCATAAAATAAGACAAAAATTTCTAGAATCTTATTATATAACAAAAAATATTTCAAATTTACTCATTAAGAGGATTGTTCCACATGTCAGATCCAACGATAAATATATATGTTAAAAAATATAAATAGACTTTGAAATAGATTTTTTCAAATATTTATCTTTGTCACAAAATATTTATCTCTATCAACAATTCTAATATAAAAAGGATTATAAATAATTATTTTTATTTATAATTTAAAATAAAAATATTTATTTCATACTAAGTATAAAATTAAATAATATTATATTTAATAAATAATTGAAAACGAATTTTCTTAAAAAACAAATATTTTTATATTCATTACAATAAAATCGTAACAGAATATAATTGCTAAAACTAACAATGTAAAATCTTAATGTATGTATATTCTTAAAAAAAATATTCTCACAATGAAAATAATAAAAAAGTTATAAATCTCTTTTTATCTCTCAATAAATCTTCTTTTTGTCAACTTTACTCAGTTACGAACAATAATAAAACCAGAGTGAGTGTTCGAGCAGGATTTAGCATAAAGTGTTCTAAATTAAACCTGATTAAAGAAAAGGGAAGATGATGCGGATCCTTGATCAAATTGAGAGAGAATCAAAGAGATAACTCGAGTATGAAGAAATGGGGTTGAGTTCTTATTATGAACCTCCAAAGTGTTAAAAAGTGGATCCATTTTTCAAAGATTTTTGCCCTTATTTATAGATCATAGAGGCGGTTACAATCTCTTGAAATAGAAAAGATTACATTTATTTAGATTTACAGATTAATGGAAAGATTCTTACTAGATTTTTAGAAGTTATCCTAATCCGAATTAGGAAAACTTCCTTTTATCTTTGACCACAAGTTGCAATTCTTCTCGTCCAGTGATCGGCCGAATAGGGATCTTTCCGAGTTGTCAACCGAGAGCCAAAATGACTCTTTAGCCGAGTTCACGACTGAATGGTTTTCTGGTTATCGATTGTTCTCGTGGACCAAAGTAGGATCTCGAATCTACCTCCAACAATTGTCCCGCAGACTTGGAAAATCGTGTTGAATTTTTGAGTTGGTAAGTTACCTGCTTCTGGATTCTTTGGTCCACGTGTCAGATGTTGATTGGGCGATTATGGCGGTTTAATAGGCTATTAGTAGGTCATCATTGCGCGATGATTTGGTTTCCGGTAAATTTGTATAAATACCATAGTTTTTACCTTCATTCCTCACTTCATTCTCAACCAACAAATTTTACCGTCTCTTAAACTTTCCCTTTCGAGTTGAATTATTCTGACCTTATCTTTTACTTTCTGATAATCAGCCTCAATTATTTCCAACTTCCAAACACTAGAGATGGAATCAATGCTATCCTTGATTCGGGGAGATCCTGTCGTAATGAGAGATAACTCTGGGGTAGTAGTGCTCTTACGCCCATCCCCGTTGAGACTAGGGACATTCCTTTGGTCTCGTCCAGGACTAGTGCGAGTAGCGGTAATTCGCGCCCCCAGAAGAACACGAGGTTTGGTCACCTTCGGATTGAGTCACCTACTGCAACTTCTAATGCGAGGAGAGAAGGGAGGCGAGCCTCTGCCAACTTATGAGTCTCCTATAGTCAAAGGGGCATGAACCAATTCCGACATCTTGTGTTGACTGCATGGATCTGATGCAACACATCAGGTGTTTTCTAGATCTTCTTTGTCCTCTAGACCAAATGTCGAATAGGGAAAAGTATGAGGAAGCTGCATACCTCCTTCTCAGGGTTAGTACTTAGTTTTCTTTTACTCTGCACTTTAGTCGTTTTTAGTTTTTGACAGTTGGGTGTCATCATTTTTTGTTCAGTTTATCGTCCACTTGAATTATGTCTTTCTTGATCGAGAGAGGGTCATGGCGTGTCCCGATGAGGATGCTCGTACGATTGGCCAGCTTGCTAGTCGAGCTGGGAAAACTCACTTAGAGGTGGTAGAGGCAAGGTCTAGGCTAACCATGGCTGAAAAGGAGCTCATTCGTCTGAAGGCCGAGTTGAAGCAGGAGAAAGAAAATGTGCTCAAACAGACTCGGGAGAATGTGGCTTCAATTGAGTCGCTAAACTGTGTTGATTTAGGCTAGAGCACTGCTTTCAAGGCTGCCGAGAAGGCCAATGACTTGTCGATGAAACTTTGTGACGAGTTGGATTCGATGAAGAAGGAATTTGATCTTTGCTTTCGGGACGCTATGAATGCCAAGAAGCTGAAGGTCTATCGAGATCTTTGCAACCAACTAACTGGTCGTTTTGAAAGGATTGTTGCTCGCTTCAACAATCTAGACGTGAACTTGGCTGCTCGTATTTTATACGCCCAGTATACCGGCTTGAGTAATGTTCTTTGGTCATTGTCAAATTGGGGAGTGACTATTCCTTCAGTGGTCACCGACTATGTGGACGCCGAGTTGAACAAGTTCAAAGAAATTGTCAACAGTGAGACCTTGACGGTGCTCCATCCCGAAGATCTAGTCGTCCTAGTTTTTGAAGTTTTTGAACCTTCTCGTGCTGCTGGTGAGACTTGATTTACAGAAGCACATAGACTTTTCTCTGACAAGTCCTCAGCAATTCCTTTGACTTGTTTGTTAGAACTGATTGTAATAGTTGAAGCTTCTCTTTTGTAAAGATTTTCCTTTCCCGCTTCACAGATATGAAATGAACTTAGTTATTTTCATTTTTGATATTTTGATTGTATTAATCTTTCTTTGTAAATAAATAATTTGAAAATAAATTGACTTGTTTCTCGAAATTTTATGCATAAGTTTTGAATTCGGCCATAAAATAATCAAGTTTCAAGGATTTTAATATTATGAAAGCGAGAAGTTAGATCTCAGGATGTTTGGGAATAAGCCAGCTCTTTCGACTTCAACAAGAGTCAAACTTCTAAGTATTTTTTCGTAAAATCAAGATTTTATGACTCAATATTTCGAAGATGTTTGAGAGTCGATTCTCAAAACGATGATCTGAAATTCTGATCTTGAAAGTAAGAGTTTAGAAATAAACTTTACCGTTTCTGTACAAAACTAGGTTTTGTGTTTGCGAGAACTTAACCTCGGTGTGAACATGAGAAATTAATCTCATCATAGTATGAGAAGTTGATCTGGGTAAATAGGTAAGAATTATATTCTCTTTTTATTAAGAACTTAGTCTCGGAATGATTATGAGAAATTAATCTCATAAGAGTACGGGAAACTAATCTTGTCAAAATATGAGAAACTAATCTTGTTAGAATATGTGCCAGGTTTTAAGACTCAGCTTTTGATGTGCGAGATTTTAAGACTCATTTTTAGATGTGCGAGATCTTAAGACTCAGTTTTAGATGTACGAGATTCGAAGATTCGGTTTTAGATGTGCAAGACTTTAAGACTCGACTTAGTTTCATAGAAAGTTTTTCGAGTTTTACTTGGTGAGATTTTAAGACTCAGCTTTTGCAAAACGTTTTTTGATGTTTACTCGGCGAGGTTTTAAGACTCGAATTTTTGATGTGAAAGTTAGATCTTTTAGTAACAAGTTGAAGTAGGCGAGTAACTCGGGACTTTTTAAGAGGCTGGATACTGTTTGGAAATATGCATTGATATTTCTTTTTTTCTACTACCGAGATCGGCAACCTATAAAATTTTTTTTATATAGTTATAGTTGTACCCGAAGGCTGCCTACGTACCCCTAATGAGATCAAACCAAAACATAGTTCTCATTATATAATTAAGTGATTAAACAGGCATCAAACAATGCTTAGCAGACGCTGAGTTAGCGTTAGTTTAATAATATTAACGTTTTAAGTTAATGGAATTCCAGCTTCGTGGAACCATCTCTCCTTCTATCATTACAATCTCGTACACTCCTGGTTTCACGAATTTGCAAACTATGTAGGGTCCTTCCCAATTAGCGCCAAATTTTCCAGCTAACTCGACTATGATTTTGAATACTTTTTGCAACACAAGATCTCCTTCAGCAAATTTTTGTCCTCGTACTTTCTTATTGTAATACTTTACGGCTTGTTGCTGATAGTTTTGCACGCGGAGCAGAGCGTCATCTCTTTGTTCTTCCAAGTCATCGATGCTAGTTTCCATAGCTTGGAGAATGGATTCTACGCAAACTCGGGATGTTGGCTTCTATGGGGGCAAGCGCTTCCATTCAATGAGATAGAGAGAAGAGAGTACGACCAGTTGATCGTCTCGGTATCGTGTGATGTGACCAAAGTACTCCATCCAACTCGTCTACCTAATGGCCTTTCTTCTCTTCGAGTTATTTATTAATTCCATCTAAGATGTGCTTGTTCGTCGACTCTGCTAGGCCGTTACCTTGTGGGTTTCTAGGCGTAGAATGACTAACTCGAATATTCTACCTCCCAGAGAAGTTGACAAAGTTTGCTGAGATGAACTGAGAGCCGCTATCCGTGATAATTTTGTATAGTAGACCATGTCGGTAAATGATGTTCTTCCAAATAAACTTAACTACGTCTGTATCTTTTATTTGACAATATGCTTCAGCTTCGACCCATTTGGAGAAGTAGTCGGTCATGACTAGCATGAATCTCTTTTGTCGAGATGATGGTAGAGGCTTTATTATGTCTATTGCCTAATGGATGAACGGGTAAGGCATGATTGATGAGGTCAGCTCTTCAGTCAGAGCATGTATTATGTGTCTGTGATGCTGACACTTATCACACTTAGTCGCGTAGTTTTGACAATTTTGGGCCATAGTCGGCCACTAGTATCTGAGAATACGGATCTTATGCACAAGGGATCGCCCGCGAGGGTGATTTCCTCCAGCTCCTTCATGTGTTTCTTGTATCACCTTTCTTGTTTCTTCACCATGGATACACGTAAGAAATGTTCCTTTCAAACTTCGGTGATAAAGTTTGACATCAATTTGTGCATAGAAAACACACTTGGCTTTGAGCCTTCAAGCCGTCCATCGAGTATATATGCAAGTATCTCGTCTCTTTAGTCTGTTGTCCTTTCTCTGGCTTGAGGAAAATCAACCATCTCTTTATCAGAATCTTCACCCGAGTCAGCGATAGTTAAGACGACGGCAAAGCTCCTTTCGGAAGTTGGATACTTGGATGGTCGATGCTCTCCCCCAGGATGACTCGTCTTTGAATAGGATCCGTAGTTAAAGCCAAGGCAGCCAATGCATCAGCCAAAGTGTTTTCCGTTTGGGAAATCTTATTGACCTTGATCCTTAAGTCCTTTGATAGCTCCTTCACGACCTTCAAGTATGTCTCAATCCGGTCATTCTTCGTATCATAGTCGCTGTTAACTTGATTGAAGACTAACTGAGAGTCACACTAGCATTTGAGTTGGAATCCCGGCGCCACTGTTCGAGCAGGATTTAGCATAAAGTGTTCTAAATCAAGCTTTGATTAAAGAAGAGGGAAGATGGGTGCGGATCCTTGATCAAATTAGGAGAGAATCAAAGAGATAGCTCGAGTAAGAGGAGATCGGGTTGAGTTCTTATTATAAAAATCCAAAGTGTTAAAAAGTGGATCCCTTTCTCAAGGGTTTCCACCCTTATTTATAGCTCATAGAGGTAGCTACAATCCCTTGAAAATAAGAAAAATTACATTTGTTTAGATTTGCAGATAAATGGAAAGATTCTTGCTACATATTTGGAAGGTCTCCTTATCCGAATTAGGAAAACTTCTTGTTCTCTTTGACGATGAGTTGCAACTCTTCTCGTTCAATGATCGGCCGAATAAGAATCTTTCCAAGTTGTCAACCGAGAACCGAAATGACTTTTTAGCCAAGTTCACGACTTAATGGTTTTCCAATTATCGATTGTTCTCGTAGACCAAAGTATGATCTCGGATCCACTTCCAACAGTGAGGATACATTATTCACAAAAACTTAAATTCTAAATAACCCTCTAACATTACGGGGTAGAAAGTTGGCTTTGTTGATTTAAATTACGCGGGATTTCTCAATAATTCTAAATTAAATATAATCATAAATTTTTGAAAAGAGAAAAATCAACTAAAACATAAATTAAGATTAAGACTTTAAAAATATTACTTATACTAAGAGAAAAATAATTTTTCATATATCTTAATTCCTAATTATAACATAAAAAGGATTGTTAAATTTAATCTCTACATAAACATATATAGATACTTTCATAACTACGAAAACATTAATTATTCATTAAGTCTCGCAAAAGATTTCAAGGATATTTGTTATGGGTTGCATAATAAACAAACATGTAAATAGTTAAAATAAATTATTAATTTTTGGAATGATTTGCATATGATTATATCTTATTATATAAAGTATGGTTTCTCAATGTTACTAATTAAAAGGATTCTTCTACGTGTCAAATCTAATGATCACAAATGTTTTTGTAATTATATATTTAAAAATAAAATAAAATATGTTTTAAAGATATATTATCTGCGTCAAGAAATATTAATCTTTATTCATAATCCTAACACAAAAATAAATTGTACAATAGAAATAAGATTAAATATGTATCTTTTAATAATTATAAAATAAAAATAAATCTTATTATATAAAGTACGATTTCTAAAATTTATTAACTAACATGATTCTTTTAAGTTTCAAATCCAACGATCATAAAATTTTTTGTTATTATATATTAAAAATAAAATAAAATTTATTTTAAGAAGATATTTATCTCCGTCAAAAAATATTTATCTTTATTCATAATCGTAACACAAACAAAATTGTAAAATAAAAATAAATTTAAATATTGATCTCTTATTAACAAAAAATAAAATAAATCCTAATAGAAGATGATTCTCAGTATTTTTAAAAAAATATATAACTGAAAAAGTGAAATTGGAAAAAAAGTTACAAATATTTTTATGATCTTAAAAACTCATAATAGAAGATAACTACCGATATATGTTTCTATTACTAAATATCAATATATATATATATATATATATATATAATCTATAAAATAGTCTAAATCCAAAGAGAAATTTATATAAATAAGCTAGCTGATATATGGTTTCATTAACATAAAATTATCATTATAATATATTAATTAAATCATGACTAGCAAACAATTATCTATTAATTATTAATATATTTTTTAATTAAACTAAATATTTTTATTTAACTATTAATTATTAATATATTTTTATCATTAAATATGAGTTTTATGTATAGACATCATCCCATCTTAATTTCTTAATTTTATATAAAGTTTGATCTATCAAAGTTACATATTAACATGATTGTTTTATGTGTCTAATTTTTTTACTATTTTTATGTTAAAAAGAAAAGAAAATATGTTTTATAATAATTTTGTTTTTGTATATTTATATATCTTTGAAAGGGAAAAATATTATATTTTAAAATAATTATTAAATATATTTATCTTATATCTATTTAGAATTCCAACATAAACTTTCTAAAAAATAATTATCTTTATTTTAAATTATATAAGAAAATAATAAAAATATATTATATTTAGTATAAAATAAGTTTAAATTTAGATTTTCAAAAAATATAATTAAAAACGAATTTACATATAAAATTATAAATATTTTCATATTATTTACACAAACATCCTAATTATATTATGTAAAGTTGACTTTTAAAAGTTAGTAATCAACGAGATTCTTCCATGTATCAAATTCAATGATCCAAATTTTTAGAGTATTTTTATAAATTTTAAAATATATTTTTCTTTTAAAATTTTGTATTTACAACGAAATATTTATCTCTATTTATAATTTTAACGTAAAAAGATTGTAAATAATTATCTTTATTTATAATTATAAAATTCTATTATATGAATCTTGGCTTTTAAAATTTCTAATCAACGGAATACTTTCACATGTCAAATCTAAAAAATTAAAGTTTTACAGTATCAAAATATATAAAATTGGGTTTTAAAAGTTAGTATTCAACGGAATTCTTCCACAAGTCAAATCCGACGATTCAAATTTTGCAGAATCCTATTATATAAATTTGGATTTGAAAAGTTAGTTATCAACGAGATTATTTTACGGAAGTCAATTATTATTATGTAAAGTTGAGTTTGAAAAGTCTCTAATCAATGGGATGCTTCCATATGTCAAATCCAACTATGTTATATTTTGCAGTATCATATTATATAAAGTTAGGTTTTAAAAATTAGTCTTCAACATTCCACATATTAAATCTAATGATTTAAAATTTTGCATTATCCTACTATATAAGTTGGGTTACAAAAATAAGTTATCAACAAGATTATTCCATATGTCAAATCCAATGATTCAAAATTATGTTGTATCATATTATATATAATTGAGTGTGAAATCCTATTATATAAAGTTAATTCTCAAAAACTAGTAATCAACAAGATTATTATATATTATCTAAAATACAATAAGTATATATATATATATATATATATATATATTAGAAAACATGTGCATATCTATATCATATAATACAGAGGGTTACTTTCAAAAATAACTCATTGACTGCAAAAGTAATCCACAAATTTCTCTATCCTAAATTCATTCAAAAATACAATTACTTCTTTATATATTTTCAAAAATGCCACTACTTTTTTGGTTTTTTTTTAAAAAAATTTTGATCCCAACTTAAAATTACCAAAATACATATCTAAACTCAATTATTTACTAAAATACCATATTCTTCAATGCTACCAACAACCATTACCAACCAAATCAAACCTCTAAATACTTATGAATCTACCTATTTTCGAGGTTAATTGCTTGTAAACAATCTTCAACCACATTATCTCTCATTCTCTCTTCATTTCTATCCATAAATCTTTCAAATTTTCATTGTAACATTTCTTCAATGGTGCATTTCGACATTATCTCTCTCAAACAATCTTTAACGGTGCATTTCGACATTTTAGGCATCTAAGTAAGGTATATATAACCTCTAACTGAAATCTAGTAAACTTTTGGATTGTTTCAAAAAAATTGTAGAGAGGAGACTTCACGTCAAGTCTCCGGTCCTTATAGACTTCACGTGAAGTCTCCAAGTCAACCATGAGGTTAGTTTTGTATTTGACTATTTCTGAATCCGTACAGAAGAATTCTCTATGAAGTCTCCACATTCTTGTTTGAGGAAAAAAATTTTATGCAGACCTGAAGTCTCCTAAAAATGAGTTAGTTTTGGAATTGACTAAAATTTGACTTTTACGGAGACTTCACCTGAAGTCTCCACATATTGTGGAGACTTCTGGGTGAAGTCTCTGTATCTTAAAGGGGTTATTTTTGAAGTTGACCATCCATACGGTTATTTGAACAAAAAATCTAGAAATTATGTGAAATAGGAGACTTCACGTGAAGTCTCCTCAAAAACCAGAGACTTCACATGAAGTCTCTGTTTTTAATAATAAAATGGACTCCACATATGCTTTCTACGTAACTAAAAATAATAATAAAAAATTAACAATTTCGAGAGACTTCACTTGGAGACTTCATTTGGTGACTTCTCGTGGAGATTTCACGTGGAGACTTCACTTGGAGACTTTATTTCTTAAAGTCAAACTTAGTCAATTGCAAAAGTAACCTCTTTCATATAGAGGACACTTCACGTGAAGTCTTCTACATTTTGAGAAAACTACTATTCCAAAACGGAATTTAGGAGACTTCACTTGAAGTCCCCGATTAAAAATATTATTTCTGTGTAATTGCTAATATGATCTTTTAAAAAGGGGACTTCACGTGAAGTCTCCTTCAGGAAAGTCAACATTTAGTCAAATATAGAAATAACCTTAAGAGACTTCAGGTGAAGTCTTCTTTTTAGCTTTGGAGACTTCAAGTGAAGTCTTCTTTTTAGCTTTAAAGACTTCAGGTGAAGTCTCCTCATACAATCTGGAGACTTCACGTGAAATCTCCTCTTTTATATGTTATTTTCTCATAATTAACGATACTTTTTCCATTTTTTGGTATTAATTTCTTGTTATTATTATGTTATGCAGGATGAAGGTTCTACCTGGAATAAAGAAGAAATCAAGGTGGCAGAGTTGGCTAGAGATTTCTAGAATGTGACACAACAAAGCCAGAAGAATATCCAAGCAATACAGTTGCTCCAAATGCAAACAACCGGGTCATATTCGAACAAATTGTGTAAGTTACAACCTATTATGGTATTTATTTATCTTTCTTTTATTTAGTTAAAGTTTTGACACATTCATTATCTTTGTAGGTAACAAAGATGGACCATGAGTGAAGCTCAATGCTAGATTTAATGTGGTGTTTATGGATGATTGTTTTAGTTTGTTCTTTATCAGTGCTGTTTATGGATAATGGTTTGACTGAGCTGTTTATGGCTCATGAATGTAGTGTGTTTTTTATGGATGATGGTTAACTCATTCAAAGTAGACTTTAAGTGAAGTCTACTAGTCACAAATAGACTTGTATGAATTTTTTCTTGATAGTTATGGCTGTATGAATTGTGTCAACTATGTCACAAATAGACTTGTATAAATAGTTATGGTTGTATAAATAGTTATGGTTGTATGAATCTTTGTTTTATACATGATATTATGTGAATAACTTAGGGAATTCTCCTTGTCCTTTAAAAATTATCTTATGGTATCACTTAGGAAACTCACTTTTAAAAAAATTATTGAAATTAATAAAAGTTTGATGTGTTTAAGAACTATTTTAAACAAAATAATAGAAAATTTGTTTGTTTACATAACAATTCGTTGAAATTATATTACATAATCAATAATAGCCATCAATGGCAATTCCACACTTATCTACAATGTAATATTTACATTTTGTTGACAAAAAATTATCTATAATATGTTCTCTTTGTTGGCCACCCGATTTCTTAGCTGCAGTGGTTCCCTTATGAAAGCAAGAAGAAGATAGTGGAAACAAGATCAATAACCACCATCAGTTTTTAAGAGAAAGGAATCTCCTTCAGAAGTCTCCTTAGAAGTCTCCTTCAGAATTCTCCTTCAAAAGTCTCCTTCAGAAGACTCTACTAGAAGACTTTGCCAGGAGACTCCACCAGAAGACTCCACCAGGATACTCCACCAAGAGACTCCACCAGGAGACTCCACTAGGAGACTTCACCAGGAGACTCCACCAGGAGACTTCACCAGGAGATTCCACCAGAAGACTAACCAGAAATTTCCACCAGAAGTCTCCACCATAAATCAAAAGACAACAACCTGAAACAAATCATATCAAAAAGATTCCATCTTTAACTAGATTAGACCAAAAAAGTAGAACTTTTCACAAGATCTCATTTCAAAAATAAATTTATAACTAGAAAACACAAAGAAAAATCAAATTTGCTCACACTATCATTACAAATGAAATATTTCACAAGAAAATTTCAAAAGAAAGATCTTTCAAAAGCAAATTAAAAAAAAAAAGATCTTTCACAAGAAAAGTTATATAAAAAAGAGAAATTATAAAAAGAAAGATATTTCACATCATATTCATTAAAAATGTAATCTTTAACTAAATTCTATAAAAAATCAAAATTTTCACAAGATCTCATTTCAAAAACGAATCTTGAACTACAAAGCACAAATAAAATCAAAATTTCATATAACATTCTTTAAAACTAAAATCTTTCACAAGAAAGTTCAAAAATTTAGATCTTTCACAAAAGATTCATTAAAAATACAATTTCTCACTATAAAAATATTCAAAAAACCGAAAATTTTACAAAATCTCCTTGAAATTCGGATCTTTAAAACAAATCTACTTTTTTGAAGACATGATGAATGTTGGTCATAGAAAGAGGCTTCAGTGGTTGGAAGCTTCCCATGGAACATGCAAAAAAAGGAAAAAATAGTGAAAAAAATAGTGAAAAAATCTTAGATCTTGAAGGAGGAGAGAAGATGAGAGAGAAAAAGAGATAAAAGTGGCTAGAGTTTTTTTTGTTTCTTCTAAAATTTGTATTTATATGTAGGTTAACTTTCTGGTTCAATTGTTGGTTAATTTTGGTTTAGCACAACCAAATTTAATTTTCGGAGGAGGAGACTTTACTGTGAAGTCTTCTACTACAGGAGACTTCACTGTGAAGTCTTTTGTAACCCATAAATCCTAAACCCTAAATTCTAAACCGTAATGCAAACTTTTCTCTATAATACACAAATATTAAACCAAAAACATATAATTTCTAAATATATACACAATTTAACTCTTTATTCTATTTTTACATTCCAAATAAAAAATCTGCACAATATCACATGTTTATCATATCTTATTACCCTAAACCCTAAACCCTAAACCCTAAACCCTAAACCATAACATAATTTATTTATGAACTTTGTGGTTCGATCTTCATTAATCTTATTTGACCATGTTTTATCAAACTTTTATTTTTACTGGTTGATATTTGTTTTTATTAGATTTTGTATCAGAAGTATAATTATATAACAATAATTACTATTTTAATTTTAAATTATATATAATTAAGAAGAAGACTTCAGGTAATGTCTTCGTGAGGAGACTTCAAGCTGAAGTCTCCTACATCTACAATGGATATAGAGGTAATTTTGTATTTAAATTTTTTGTTTGGTCATTAAGGGTAAAATTATAAATTCACTATCTTTACATGTTACTTTTGGAAAAAAAATAAATGGGATATATTTTTGCATGGAAAATGAAAATTTGAGTTATTTTAGTCATTTTCCCTAATACAGAAGAGAGGACGTAATTTTTAAAGTGAGATTGCTTGTATACAATTGTTTTACATGTTGGTGAAAACATAAAATAAAAGGAAAAAATGTTATAGAATGCATCTAAACTCAAAAACGCTACAAAATAAGCATCTCAAAATAAAATTGTCATTTTAAGCATAATCTTTACGTTGACCATGCCATTTAAAACCTGCCATTAATTGCATAACAGAGTTAAACTTCTGTTAATGGGAGTCGTTATGTAAAATGACCTCGTTTTTTAAACTAAAAAATTGAGGATTTAAAACGGAAAAAGTGTCATAAAAAACCTCTAAATTCAAAAGCATGTAAAAATAAGCACCTATTTTAGAATTATCATTTTAAGCATAGTCTTTACGTTGAAGAGACTATTAAAGTCCTAAAAACACTTAAAACAACATTCGGTTCTCCGTTTGGATATATTTAGATTTGATACTACATTAATAACATTGTAGATTTTAAAAAACGAATACATTGATATCAAAGAAAGTAAATAATAAACTTGTTCTTTCTTTTCTATATGTTTAATTAAATCTCTCTTTATATAGAGTGTAAGTGATACTGTTGAATTATGTTAATTGCAAAATCAGGCAGATTTTTGTAATGTAAAAACTTGCAGAATTACTTAAAATCAATTGGTAACACCTGAATTCTGATGAATGTAGAATCTGACAAAAAGAAATAGTATTGAAAAAATCTAATTCATAGTCAAAAGTCTGTCATAGAATTTCATACGATTTTACTTTTGGTAGTCGGTTGAACTCTTGATGCTAGATTTCATATACCCAAAAAAAAATTTGAACTCGAGCTAAACCGAGTATGAGCCAAAATAAGTGAAATATAACAATACATGTACACAGTTTTACATAGTTAATTATTTATTTTATTTTTATGTGGTATCTAGCAGAATTACTTAAAATTAAATGGTAACAACTTAATTATGCAAAATGTAGAATCTTGTGGAATTTTTTTTGTCAACAAATAAATCGATAGATCACAATCCATAGCTAAACCTCACTCTAAATCTCTCTTAATCTACACCGTAGTGTAGAGGGATCGAACCCTTGATGACAGATTCATATACCAAAATAATCAAATCTAAATAGATCCAAATGGAGAATCGAATGTTGTTTTAAATAATTTTTAGGATTTTAGTAGCTTTGTCAACGTAAATACTATGCTTAAAATGATAATTTTAAAATAGGTGCTTATTTTGATATGTTTTTGAATCTAAAGATCTTTTATGGTATTTTTTCCATTTTTAATCCTCGATTTTTAGTTTGGAAAATGAAGTTGTTTTACATAACGATTTCCGTTAACAAAAGTTTACTCCGTTACAATGCAATTAACTACATGCTTTAAATGGCCAATCACCATAAAAACTATACTTGAAATGATATTTGTATTTTAGATATTTAATTTATGGCTTTTTTGAATTTAGATGTTTTTATGACATTTTTCTCAAAAATAAAAACGTGGACATAATATATAGGGATATTCAAAATATCTTTTTACCGGTTTGGGAGATCCGGTTAGGCCCACAATGAATTTATAAAATAAAGCAAATTAAAATAAAATTGGGGGTATGATTGGGGGTAGGTGGAGCACACTGTGAGAGGCAGAAGATCACTCCACGCTTCTCCTCTCTTCTCCTATAACACCAAACTCTTCCACTTCTTCAATAAATTCAATTCTTACTCAAATTTACCAAATCTTAAATCAACATGAGAACTCTTTTACCTTGTCATACTCCGGCGACGGTCATAACGGCGCCGAGATCACACGTCATACATTGTGGTAACAGATCTGGCTCTTTCACTTTCCCAAACGCTGTTGGTTCCAGTAGCTCTGATTGGCAAAGCTCATGTGCTATTCTTTCAAGCAAAGTTGTTTCACAAGAGCAATCTGAATACTTAATTTCAAACGGATCTTATCATAACGGCACCGGAATCTCAGACTTGAATTTGGTACCATTTGATGACAAGAAGAAATCGTTAGCTCCAAATCATCATCAATCGGTGAAGCCTCTCAGTATTACAGATCTATCTCCTGCTCCGATGCATGGATCTGACCTCCGCGTCGCCTATCAAGGTGTTCCCGGAGCTTATTCTGAAGCCGCCGCTGGTAAAGCGTACCCTAATTGTCAAGCGATTCCCTGCGATCAATTTGAAGTTGCGTTTCAAGCTGTTGAGCTTTGGATCGCAGATCGTGCAGTTTTACCTGTGGAAAATTCTCTCGGTGGTTCCATTCATCGGAATTACGATCTTCTTCTCCGTCACCGTCTTCACATCGTCGGCGAAGTTCAGCTTCCTGTTCACCACTGTCTCATGGCTCTTCCCGGCGTACGTAAAGAGTATCTCACTCGCGTTATCTCTCATCCTCAAGGACTCGCTCAATGTGAACACACATTAACCAAACTCGGTCTCCACGTCGCGCGTGAAGCCGTCGACGATACAGCCGGAGCTGCCGAGTTCATCGCCACTAATAATGTTCGTGACACCGCCGCCATCGCGAGTGCACGCGCGGCGGAGATTTACGGGTTGGAGATTTTAGAAGATGGAATCCAAGACGACGCGAGTAACGTTACGCGTTTTGTGATGTTGGCGCGTGAACCAATTATACCGAGAACTGATAGACCGTTCAAAACAAGTATTGTGTTCGCGCACGAGAAAGGCACGTGCGTTCTATTTAAAGTCCTCTCGGCTTTTGCTTTTAGGAACATTAGCTTGACAAAAATCGAGTCAAGGCCTAACCACAATGTTCCTATTAGACTCGTCGACGAGGCCAACGTTGGGACCGCAAAGCATTTCGAGTATATGTTCTACATCGACTTCGAAGCTTCCATGGCTGATGCGCGTGCTCAGAACGCTCTTGCTGAAGTCCAAGAGTTTACTTCGTTCTTACGAGTGTTGGGGAGTTATCCCATGGACATGACTTCTTGGTCTCCATCATCATCGTCATCATCATCTTTGTGACTCCACGTAAAATAAACCAAATTGTGATATTTCAACTGGGAAAAAAGTTATAAAACTTGTAACTTATTTGAACTAAAGAAATTAATTTTCTCCACGATCAATTATTTTGTATTTTCTGTTTACGTTTACGATAAGTTGTGGAAAAGTTTAATCGAGTCGAAAATACCACAAGTTTGGGTTTTTTCTAGTCTCTCATGAACACAGGTAGAGTTTCAGTGTTTGATATCTATTAAGTTCAGAAGACCCTCATAAGGTAGAAGCCCATAAAAATGAAATGCTTAAACAGTGTTTGTGCCTTCCTCGGCACGGTAATTAGTTCGAAAGTCTAAGAAACTTTAACTTCGTAGGAATTGTCGAACAGGAAATCATGAGGACAAAAGCTGTTAATTAATGATATTATTTTTCGAATTCGGCTCGGTACAACTGTAAGATATACATTTGAAAGTATTCACGTAAATTGTACATGTCCTTTGCTGATGATTCATCTCCCTTTTATAGTGAGTCGTGCAGTGTAAGTCGGTGTCCTAAATGGGCTTGGGCATATTCTAGGCTTTGAATGGGCCGGCGACGATGATCTATCCTCAAATCGTTATTGGGCCTGCTAATTCTCCTTACTGGGCCTGGTGTGTTGGGTAACCCCCAACAATGGTCCCCCCAAGTGTGGTGACGACTGAGTCACCACGCTTGTTTTTTCTTGTGCTTTTACGAGGTGCATGCTGGTCTATGTGGCGCTTCTTCGTTGGGCATCCAACGGTGATTTGATGCGCGGTTGAGTTGACTACCACACCGAACTAGGTTTGCATAGGCTTAATGATGGCGTTGCTTCGATGTTTGAACCTCTTTCCTATATATATTTCCATACTTCACTTCTTTCTCTCTATTTTCTCTCTCGCACGCTATAACCATCCAGGTATTTTCCTCTCTACTATTCTCCTTTTTCCATTTTATTTCTTTGCCTTCTGCCGAGGCGTCGTCTATCTTGCCATTTCTTCGGTATCCGCGAGTGAAGCATCGTTGGATTTCTTTGGGTCATCTTTGTATAGTGCCGATTCCAACCAATTGGGGATTGTGGATGATGGCGCGGTCAACCTAGCCATCAGACTCGAAACCGAAGCTCAAGCCAGAAACGTCGAGGCCAAAGTTTCATCCAGGAACGCCGAAGAAACCTTGCTGAGAGATGAAGATGCCCATGTCGATAACGTAGGGGGAGCTGTGCTTACTGCTCTAGCTCGAGATACCGCGCTCGGGCAAGAAGTTAGGGCCAAGGACGGTGTTGTTGTTAATACTGTGATTGCTTCTCATTCTGGGACGGAAATCAAAGACGGAGGGGACAAAGTGGGTGATGAGGATGCAGGCGAGTCTAATCGAGATGAAGACAATTTTGACGGGACCGGTACTTCTGGTCAGGCCAAGTTGGCGAATAACAGGGAGGAAGATGACGATGAAGACTCTTCATTGGGGGAAGATTTTGTTCCCTTGAGGGATATGGGACCAGCGATTATAGATGTAGCGGCTGATCCATCAGATGTTGAGTCTGTCGCCTCGGAAAAACTTGACCCAGACGTTCTAGAGGCTCGTCTCTGGACTCAATGTTGGCTAAGGTCTCTCAATTGGCCTCCAACAAGGGGACTCGGAAATTGCTGTGGCGTCTCATCAATAAGTGCCATATTAGTGCACCAGTCTGCTTTTAAGTGCCGAGCCCAACGCAAAGACCATGGTCGCCGCCGGATGGTTATCTTTGTGTATATGAGTACTTTTTCAAGGACTGCGGCATGCAGTTTCCTCTTCCTCAACTGCTCGTCAACTATTGCATGCGTCGTCGGCTTGCTTTCACACAGTTATCTCCGACTTCAATTAAAAATATGCTGGCTTATTTGGTCGTAGGAGCTAAGTGCAGAGTAAATGTGACGATGCATTTCTTCGAGGAAGTGACGAGGATATCTTTAAATCCAAAGAAGGACAGAATGTTTTACGTCTCGGCCAAGAAAGACTTCGGTATCGCAATTGGCTTTCAAAGAAAGATTAATGATTAGAAGAATCATTACTTCTTCGTTAGGATAGATGGCGCCTCGATCATAAATACCTTAAGTTTTTACCAAACTTGCTGGAACCCTCACCCCAGTAGGGATTTTTTGTTTGCTCCTCGTGAGCCCGTTGTGCGTTATTTCTTCTAACTTATCTTTTTAAATTTTGCAGTTCCACATCCTCCAGGGATTACTGCGTTTCCTCCTAACTTCTTCGACGATGTTAGAAGGATCAAACAGCTCAGTGCTGCTTGGTGGCCAGATGTTCATACTTGCAAGGTGAGGCGCAACCTTAAAAGGGTGAGAGAAGGTAATGACTGCGTAATTTCTTTTTTATTTTTTTTTGACCTCGGTAGGTTTTTGCAGCTTCTAGGTCTAGAATGTCGCAGTGCCAACCGTTCCCTAACTATGGTCAAATCCTTGCATCATCATTGGCTATACTCGACCCAAATGACGAGGAGCCGGGGCGTGACACACTTGTTGGTGGGCAGACTGATGATGCGGGACGTGGATCTGAGTCTGCCTTCGTGGATCCCAATACGGCCATGATTGTTCCTTCTCCGAGGCCTTCTCCACGGTACTCTACACCTTTCTCAGCTCATAATAAAGATGCTGCCTTGCAGAAGAAGAAGTCGAAGCGTCCATTGGAAGGAGATAGCTCGAGTGCTCGGGTGAGAAAGGTGGTCCGAGCAGAGGAGGCCTCGGCAAAAGATGCGGCTTACAATTTTTTGTACAAGTTTCGCAGAACAGAACCTCTCGGTTCTGACCACTTTATGAGTACGAAACTAATTTACAAGACAAAGGGCTCTATGTGTGGTATACCGAGGCCAGAGACAATGCTCGAGGGCGAATTGGTGACTCATACTGCAGCTCTTCTGGCGCAGGTAAATTTTTTGGCCTTTCTTCTCCTTTTGTTTTTGGCCTCGTATGTTTCTGATAGTCCTCTTGTAGGTTTTCTGCAATCTCAACCTCCTCGGTGAGAGGTATGAGGGCCATGATGCTGGGTAAGATTTGGTCCGAGAGCTCAACAAATATAAGAAGAAGTGCCAAACTGTCGAAGACTAGGCATCTGATGCCCTTTGCCAAGTAGAGGAGATGAGGTCGGCAATAGATGCTTGCTGAAGAGGCTGATCGACTTCGGGAAATTGCAAAGAAATTGGAAGAGGAGGCTGAGGCGAATCACCGAGCACGCAAAACTGCTCTTAGTCAGCTCGGCACTATCATTCAGTAGGTGCGTACAAAGGTCATGGCTGAGCGCGCTCGTCATGCTAAAGAACTTGGGTTGGCCAATGCGAAGCTAGGACTCATCGGGGAGTACATTCAGGCTGTTGAAAAGAGAGATCAGCCACGATTGCTTAACTGTCAAGGATTGGGGACTCTTGAGTGCGTCAAAGTCTTGAGAGATCAGCTACGCCTTGCTGTTCCTGATGCTGTTATTGGAAAACTGACCAAAGATGTGGCTGACTACGAGGCCCAAGTGTCGGCTATCCAAGTCCTTGAGTTAGATGACGAGGACCTCCATCCTTTAACCGTACCTGATGATGATGGCGTGCTTGTCGATCTTGATGAGTTGTGCAAAAAGGTAAATCAGATGCGGGTTGCCGAGCCTCAGAAAGAAGATGGTTCGGAGCGTGCTGACGAGGAGGATACTCAGGAGATCTAGTCTCCGTATTTTTTCCTTCCCTTTCCCTTTTTTTTATTTGTGCTGTTGTAAACCATTTGGGCGTGGCGTTTATTGTAATTCCTGGAGATGACTTCGATTTTTTTTAATGGTTTTTATCAATGTACAACCGCTTTTTTTATCAATGATCTTGCTTAGTTCGTTACTTAGTTTGCTTGGCACCCTTTGATGGGGCAGGCTTGTTGCCCGGCTTATCCTAGATACCAAAGCGAGTGTGATGCTTGACTTTTTCTGGCTTAGGTGCAAAACTACGGTTTGGCTTATCCTAGAATGCCCTTTGCGTGTGGTATGCTCGGCTTTATTTTAAACTTAGAACAGAATTATGCTCCGGTGTACCCTGTATAGTCGATAAAGGAGTTTGTCTCGCATTAAGTTTGGCGATTATAGAAATATTTTTTCAATGTTAATAATTTTGTCGAGGCGAAAGTTTATTTATTATTAAAGGAAATGCTTATATAATAGCCGCAGACGTAGTTCTAAATTATAAGTATGAAACTCTTAAGTAGGATAGTTTACCAAGGAGCGCTCCTCGATGGCGTCGTCAGTGTTTGCTGGCAGTTTCTTGTCGTCTGCGTCGATAATGTTCAGTAATAAAAATGTTTGAGATTTCTCACATTCCAGCTTCTTGGGATCATTTCTCCGGACATTGTTGCGAGCTTGTAGGCTCCAGGCTTCACTACTTTTAAGACGATATATGGGCCTTCCCAGTTTACACCGAGCTTTCCTGCATTTAGTTTGGCCATATTCTCGAATACTTGTCGCATGACAAGGTCACCTTCCGCGAACCTTCGTTGTTTGAACTTTTTGTTGTAGTATTTAGCCACATGCAGCTGGTGTTGTTGGATCTTGAGTCGCATTGAGTCACGGACTTCTTCAAGATTGTTAAATTCATCGCATATTTTTTCTTGATTGAGCTATTCGTTTAGTGTGAACACTTGCCGGCGGATGCTCTCCATGTTGACCTCGGCTGGGAGCATGGCCTCTATCCCATGCGATAGGTTGAATGGCGTTAAGCCCCTTGCCCGCTGAGGTGTTGTTTGGTATAACCACAAGACACTATCGAGCTCGTCGGGCCAGCGTCTCTTCTTTTCATCCAGTCGCTTTTTAAGGCCTTCGATAATAATTTTGTTTGTAGCCTCAACTTGTCAATTCCCTTGTGGATTCTTGGGAATGCTCTTGCTGAGGCGGATTTTTCAAAGCGCGAGAAATCCTTCAAATTTTGAGGAGGTGAATTGAGTCCCATTATCAATGACGATCTCGTATGGTAGTCCGTAATGGCAAATGATGTTCTTCCAGACAAACTTATGCACGTCGGCCTCCTGAATTCTAGCGAGGGAGTCAGCTTCGACCCACTTGGTAAAATAGTCTGTTATTACGAGTAGGAAACGTGTGTGCCTCGATGCGGGAAGAGGTCCGACTATGTCCATAGCCCATCGCATGAACAAGTACGGTATTATTGATAGCTCTTCCGATGGCGCGTGTATGAGCAGTGCGTGTCTCTGGCACTTTTCACACGACTTGGCCTATTTTTCACAGTTGGCAATCATGGTCAGCCAATAGTGCCCTAGACTTCGTACTTCATGGACCAGCGTCCGTCTTCCCGAGTTATTGCCACATGCTTCTTCGTGGACTTCGGCAATGATGCGTTGTGCTTCTTCATTGCTTATGCAACTGAGCTGTACTTTGTTGGCTGCTCGTCGGTATAAATTTCCATTTATTTTTGTATATAGGGCGCTCTTGGCTTTTAGCCTCCGGGCATCCCATTTATTTGAGGGGGCTTTGCCATTGAAGATGTACGCTTTGATCTTTGTCCTCCAATCCTCGTTACTTTTGCTAAAATTTTCTTCGGAATTTTCTGCTTCGTTAGAGGCCATTTCGGCTTTGTCGATGGCAAGGCACTGTTCCTTAGTCTGTTTGATACTTGGATGCTCAATACATTCAACCAGAATGACTCTATGTTGCATAGGATCGGTGGTGGAAGCGAGAGCTGCTAAGGCGTCGACCAAAGTGTTATCTCCACGAGGGATTTTTACTAGTTCGAATGTAGAGAATTCTTCAGCGATGTCCTTGACCAATTTAAATATGCTAACATTCTTTCACACTTGGCAACGTATTCTCCGCTATACTGGTTGACGACAAGCTGCAAATCTATCTGGGCTAGAATGTGTTGTACACCAAGTCCTCTTGCGAGTCGTAGGCCAGCAAGTAAGGCCTCGTATTCGGCCTTGTTGTTTGATGCAAGAAAGGCAAGTCGAAATGACTATTCCAGAATTTCTCCTGTTGGAGACTCGAGACGGATACCGATGCCCATACCATGGCAAGATGCTGAGCCGTCGGCATATAAAATCCATCGGTTTGTTTGTTCTGGAGCATTATTACTCAAGCTGCCCTGCAAACATCTTGTTCACAAGCCTTTGATAGGTGGCTCTGGCGTTTTGAGCCTGAATGGCATGACCTTGTAACAATAGGTCCCATGATCCGTAATAAAAAGCAGTTTTCTCTTGGTCGGCTATGTTCATTATTATCTGGTTGTACCCCGAGAAGGCATCCATGAAAGACATTTGCTTATTTCCAGCGGTTGATTCAACAAGTCGGTCGATATGTGGTAGCCGAAAGCTGTCCTTTGGGCATGCTTTGTTTAGGTCTGTGAAGTCTGCACAGACTCGCCAGCCTCCACTCTTTTTCCTAGTGACGACGGGATTGGCCAACCACTCTGGGTATTTGACTTCGGTGATAAATTCTGCCTTGGTCAGTCGCTCTACTTCGTCATTTACTGCTTGAGATTGCTCCGGCCCAAGCTTCCTTCTCTTCTGCTTGACAGGTTTATGAGTGAGGTCGACGTTTAGTTCATGAGTGATTATTTCTAGGTTTATCCCTGCCATGTCTTCGGTACTCCATGCGAACGTTGATTGATTGTTGCCAAGAAAGGAAATTAGCTCGCTGTGTAGGGTCACAGACAATTCATGGCCGATTTTGACGTTTCAATTCAGTTTTCTTGTGTCCAGGCTGATATTTCCGTTGTTTCTTTTCTAGGATTATACTGCATTATGCAAGATCGTCCTGTCGACTTTTTGAGTTTGTGCTCGGTGATAAAACATGTTCTGGCCATCCTTTGATTTCTACGGAGTGTATAGATTCCACGTTCGGTTGGGAATTTGACGCACAAGTGATAAGCCAAGACCACCACCTTCATTGCGTTGGTCCAAGGGGTTCCCAAGATCATATTGTAAATGGTGTGTCGGTTGTTGACGAGGAATCTAACCCATCTAGTCATTCCAGCCAAGAGATTTAGGAGTTTGACTGTGTCATCGGTCAATAACGAGTTACCATCAAACCTAGTAAGTGGTCGGGCCATTGTTATAAACTCTCTCTTCATCCGGGATCGCGAGTTTGTCTAGTGCCTCTTTGAATATCACGTTTACTATGCTCCCTGAATCGACGAGGATACGTGTCACGTCATAATTTGCAACTCGTAATGTGAAATCGACCGGGTTGTCGTGTGGGTGTTGAACCCCTTCGACGTCGGTGAAACTTATGACCTCCGTAGGCCGGGTGGTTCGTACGAGGATACAGAATAAGGTTTTGACACGGACTGTCTCAGCTTCTCGCTCATGGACCTTTATTGCTCGCACTGAATCTAACCCTTCTTTCAGGCTTCCCATGATCATTACTATCGTTCGGGGACTTGGTGGTGGAAGTTCTTCGCGATCTGTTTGTTTTGGTCGTGGATCTTCATCATCTATCGTAACATCAGGACGGCTCTGTGACCTCTGGCTTTCAGATGAGCTGCGGTACAGTAATTCGGGTTCGGAGAATTTGACTTCGCCTCTCTCAAATTTTGCTAATAGTAACTCTTTCAGTTAGAAACACTGAGATGTTGCGTACCCTGTTCATTTATGGTAGTCGCAATAAAAGTTCTTGTCTCGCGATGCATCCCTGTACCATTTATTGGCTGGGATCAAAGCTCGTGAGATTTGTCATCGGCGGTATCGACCACGTATATTGAGGCTTGTTTTCCTTTGTTTTTATATCCTCGGTCATAGTATTGGTGTTGTTTGTGGTATCCCTCATTTGTAGGTTCTCTTGTCGTCTCTTTGGTCACCGATGCCTGATTTTTATATCTTTTGAGTTTTGCAGCTCGATCTTCCTCAATCTCTGCGAATACCGCTCCATGGTGCAAAGCGTCCTCTAAAGATACTGGTCACCTCAGCCAAAAGTCCATTATCAGCTCGGAGTCGTAATATAGTGCTTCCCTCAACATATCGATCCCGACATCGTCCGATATTGTGATACGCGACCCCCCTTCTCTGAATCTTCCAAGGATTGAGCAGAGGGATTCTTTGGGTCCTTGTACTATGGCTTGCAGGTCCACAGCTGAGGGGTTTCGCTGCATATATACTAAATAAAGCCTAAGGAAGGCTTCGGCAAGCTACTGAAAATTGTTGATCGAATGTTGGTCGAGTTTATAGAACCATTCAATCGTATCGTCAGTTAAGTTCTCGACGAATAGCTGGGAGTAGCTTGCATCTCTCTCCTCGGGAGGAAATCTCCTCCTTCCCATCGCTAAGTTGAAGGCCTTAAGGAACTTCCTCGGGTCGGATTTTCCATTGAAGGTTGGACACTTGACCTTTACGTCAGAGCGGAATAGGGTGCTGGTCAGCTGCTTGGTGAAGGGCGTACTCTGTGTTTCGACAAGTACGCAGGCTACCTCTGGGACCGTGCTCTGGAGCGGCGCATCTAGGCCATCATATTGCTCACTTCGGCTCTCAGAGCCCTTATTTCAGTATCCCTCGGGTCGTTGGATTTAGTAGGCAAAACTGGGGGTTCCGACGCGCCGATTTGACTTTAGAATTGGCGAGGTTCGGATGGGCTTTCAAACAACTGCCTTTGCAGGCGAGGGGGGGGATAGATTCGTCATATGTCTTTGAGGGCGCCTGGTGCCAATGGCGTCCCTGCTGAGCTCGGATCGCAGCTGGGCTACCATTTCAGAAGTCTGATCTGACCGGTTGGTCGCTTTTTTCATTTGCTCGATTAGTGCAAGGAGTGATTCTGCCATGCGTTGTACTTTTTCCGTGCTTAGCACCTCCCTGTTGTTGGCTTCGAGTTCGATCTCAACATCGGCTAGTTGTGTGGTTCCTAGTATGGGCATCGGCACCGGTGGCTCCATTCAGCGGTCGACTAGATTCTGTTCGGCTATTTTCCTTTTAAAGAAATCTTAGGCCCTCTCTTGAGCGCCAATTGTTTGTGTCTTCCTCAGCATGGTAATTAGTTCGAAAGTCTAAGAAACTTTAACTCCATAGAAATTGCCTAACAGGAAATGACGAGGACAAAAGCTGTTTATTAATGATATTATTTTTCGAGCTTGGCTCGGTACAACTGTAGATATATATTTGAAAGTATCCATGTGAATTGTACATGTCCTTTGCTGACGATTCACCTCCCTTTTATAGGGAGTTGTACAGTATAAGTCGGTGTCGTAAATGGGCTTGGGCCTATTCTGGGCTATGAATGGGCCGGCAATGATGACCTATCCTCAAATCGTTATTGGGCGTGTTAATTCTCCTTACTGGGCCTGGTGTGTTGGATAACCCCCAACAAACAGAAAAATATTTCCCAAGTGGGTCCTTTTATTTGACTCAATTAAAGTTTTTCACAACTTGCCAATTTCTTTTTTAATTTTATTTTTTATCAAGGTAGGGGGTACACCAAACAACACCCGATATTATTCAATATATATGTGTATCTAGATTCTTTTACAGATTTGTATTTTGAAGCTTCATTTGGAGATCGATCATATAAGTACACGATCAATCAACGAGCATCCGAAGCAAATACCTAATTTTCCTTTTTTGCACCTAAATCTGAGGATATATAAATACTTCTATTTTCTATTTCTTTTACACACGGTTCCTAATTTTCAGAGAGCTTGAGAGCTATTCTGTAAGGTAGAGAGAGAGAGAATACAACATTGAGAAGAATCTCTAAACTCTCTTTTTATATTTTTATGCAATTTTATTTTATTTTCATTATGTCTTTTGTTTCAATCCTAATCATGTCTGACTAGTTCACCAATCAGGTTTAGGGTTTCTAGGGATTTAGGAATCAATGATTCTATCTAATTCTTGTGCTTAAGGCTTAGAGTACCCTGATGAACTAATCTATGAACCTAGGTTGTTAGCATTCTAAAAGTTTGCTAGGAATCTGAACTAGATTAGATGAGCAATCAATCCTAGACCGCGATAGCTGATGTTTAGGTTGATTATGGATAGTTGAACCTACTTGTTTAATGCATATTCGTAATTTAGAACCAACGAGAGTTAGGACCTCTAGATTATCGAGTAGAGTGTCAAGTGCTACGAGAGTAGGCTTATTATACCTTTTTATTATATAGTTCACATTATTTAAGTTGCTAGTTAATCACCAAAATCTGATTAGTATAGCTTCAGAAATACATTCGAAAATCATTAGTGCAATACTTGATTTTTGTGGATATGATCCTTAAGTACTACTACTTCATTGTTGTGCACTTGCAGTAGATTGCTTTAGGTTAGAACCTGATCCACATCAAGTTTTTGGCGCAGTTGTCGGGGAATCAATTATTGCCTTCTGATTAAGATTTGCTTTCAAGTCTATATTCTTTTGCTTACTTTTGTTTTGTTTTTGTTTCAGTTTCAGGTTTATGCACCGAAGAAGTCAAGGTTCATACAATCTACTTGGTTTGAATAACAAAGAACTTGCTAGAGTTGAAAGAAAAACCACAGAACTAGAGCAATAAATCAAGAAAACCAGCAGGATCCTCAAGACCATGAGACTTCAGCCAGCTGTTCTGTGAGATCCGGATGTTCAGCAAACGGTTGAATAATTTCAGAGAGATTTGATGATGCCACTTCTAAGAGCCCTAGGGCAGGCTAGTCGATTTCACAGTCATTGTGGGAAATTGCAAGGTTCCAACCGATTTTACGGTTGTTGAGATGGCTAAGGAAGGAGCTGTGCCCATTCTGTTGGGTCGACCATTCTTGAATACTGTTGGGGCAAGGATTGACATTCACAACCAGAGAGTGGCGCTTGAAAATTTTGATAAAGGAGTCTCCTATCTTATTAGAAACTCGACTAAGAATCTGTGTGGTGTGATAAGGAGTAGTGTTGAGAATGTGAAGATTGAGGTTGTGAATTTGATCAACAAAAATTTGGAGTATGAGGAACCAGAGTATTGGTCATCGGATGAGGAGTTTGAGATCTATCATGCGCAAGCACGTGAATCGGCTGAATATGATGATGATAGTATCCTTATTGAGAAACCCGATGAATACTATGAGAATATACTTCAAAATTTATGTTTGAAGATTTTTGCAGGACGACTTAGTCTTGAATCTCCTGGACCATATTCGGTGAAGGAATTGAAGCGTGATGGAACTGTAGTGTTGCTCGACACAACAGGTGCTGATTCCACAAGAAGGATGAACAACTCAATGAGTTGATCAAGGAAGATATGAAAACCAAGGGAGTGATCATTCCTCCCAAGGATGATTTAGCCAAATAAATGGCATTCAAATCAAGCTATAGACTTTAAACAACCGCTGAGTGGGAGGCAACCCACTAATAGGTAGTTTTTATTTTAATAGTTTTTTTGTTTTAGTTTGATTCTTGGTTTTGTTTTGAGTTTGTTTTAGGTGAGAAAAATGAATAAGGGGCTTTGATCGATCGATCCACACTGTGATCAATTGATCGGCGGTTCTTTAAGGGTCTACGCTCGATCTAGTGAACAATCTTCACACATGTGATCGATCGATCATCGGAGAAAAAGATACTACGCTCGATATTGAGATTGACCTCATTAGGAGGATCGATCGATCAAATATGCAAGGAGAGGAGCGCTCGATCTACTAATCAACCTAAAGGTAGGAGATCGATCGATCAGCGAGGACCAAAGAGTTACGCTTGATCTACTGATTGACCTACACAGTACTAATCGATCGATCAGCGAGTTTTAAGAGGTACGATCGATCGATCAATGCGTTGATCGATTGATCACCGGGCCAGGTAAGTATTTATGACGTAGAAAACACAGGTTTTGTTCAAAATTTCTTCTTTGCGGTATTTAGGTGATTTTAGACAAAAAACTTTAAAATCCTCTATCTTCTTCGATTCTTAACCGTTTTATTTGATTCAAAGGCTTTACCTGATCATAATTTCACCCTCCATCCAATTATCTATTCATCTGATTAGATTGGCAAAGGTATGGCTTCTAATTTTCGATTTAAAAGTGACAAAAATTGGTGATATTTTTGGGAATTCTAGATTTCGATATGTTATTGCTCAATTGTCTTAATCCAATATGTAGTCATGATTATATGGTGATTTCGACCAGTATTACCGATTGTATTGTTAGATTTTTGCCTAGAAATTGATTGTTAGGCTGTTGGAGAATTTTGATGAGTTTTGGATTTTTGGTATGGAATTGGGAATTTGTGTTCTTGATTGAAGCATTGATGGATGATTTAGATGTTCTATGATTGATTTAGCAATTGATTTCACATAATTCTCACTTGGATTCCAAACTTTTGATTTTCCAATTTTTTTGAGGATATTGATTTTTCTCGGTTTTGTTTGATCGATGTGTGCAGATAATGGGTAAACCTCGCGATGGCAAGCAACCTTCTCGAAAGGTTAGATGTTCAGCTAACTTAGAGGCAGGACAGTCCTTGAATCCCCAAGTGTTTGAGCGAACATGTTTACCTTGGCCTAGACCGGATGGTGAGCCTTTGGAGAGAAATTTGGGCAATAGGTCGGATCCGTCGTTGTTGAAGAACGACAATACTTACAGGAAGACGACAGAGGATTCGAGATAGGAGAGCTTTCAATCAATATTTTATGATCAGCTGTTGAGGAACAAGCTCGTCCCTACCAAGTTTTTGTGTCTAACGACATTGAGCAAACTTGGTATTCTCGATGATGTTACGGGCATGCTCGAGAGATTAGGCCTTGGTACATTCATGAGTAAGCGACATCCAGTATACCCAGAGGCAGTCCGACAGTTCTTAGCCTTCTGTGATCTTCATCTCGCAGCTGACCCACATGTTCCTTTGTAAGCTGCTTATTTGACATTTCTGTACCGTGGTATTCGCTACCACTTGACCGTTCACCAGATATGTCAGATCTATGGGTTCTGCGAGGAAGCCAACAACACATTACCTTCTAGAAAAGGTACTCCTCTTGATGTTCTTTGGAACATTTTAGCTGATGGTGCATTTCAGGACAGAGATTCAAAGCTCACATACATCTGACATCCTGCGATTCGGATTGTGGCTAAGATGTTTGGGTCGACGATTTTGTGCAAAGAGGTTAACCCTGCAGTTACCAAGCTAGAGTTGGAGATACTCCATCATGTGTTGTATCCTGCAATACCGGACCTGTACGGTTCTACACCTAATCCTGATGTCGGTCCTTGTGACATTAACTGGGGATATGTGTTTGCGAAAAATCTTCCCAAACGTCGTTTCAGGGGCACTCCGAGTTAGTCTGTCACCGAGATGATAGGTAGTCTCTTGACCCCCATGTTTGAGTACTTGCAGCTGGATCTTAGCAACACAGTGAAAAATGAGAGGATACATATGTTGATGATCGGGTCTTGACCAACTGTACCTACATCAGCGAGAAAACAAAGTGGAGGTACTTTACTAGAGATGTCGAGCCCTGCCTTTGTTCCTTGCCTGCACCTGTGCTTACATCTCTCATCTATAGAAGGAATGTAATTTTTGAGTCACACATTGCACATTCGACGATTGTAGTGTGAGAGAGAGAGAGAGAGAGAGCAGCCTCACCCTCCGCAATGATCTACATGGAGACGTTCATCAGCTGTAGCACCAGCACCTACACCGTCACAGCCCAACATCGCTCAGATACTTGAGTATCTTATTAACAAGTACAGTGCAGAGTATGATATTTCTCCTTTCTCGGATGACTTTACTGAGCAGAAGTATCGACGTTGGCACTATGAGATAGAGCAGGAAGCATTCGATGAGAAGACGCCTTTGAGAGGCACTTAGGAGGATACTGGCTGCTTTTTGTAGGAGTTCATCTGTTGTGGATCAGCCAGAGAGTAGCACGAGAGCTGATGCTCGTCGATCAGATGTTGCTGGACATCAATCTGAGGCTGACTCAGAGGACACAGAGGATCAGCCACTTGAGCAGCGCCTTTCTTGTTGACGTAGGCGAGCACCTGGAGACCAAGAGAGCCAAAGCCCTGAGTGATCGGGTTTTCTTACCCTTTTTCTTTCTTTATTTTAATTTTTTTTCTGTTTTGTTTCTTTTTATGCGTAAGTCATGATCTCTTCTATCTTGTTTACACACCGGGGACGGTGTGAAGTAAGTCTAGGGGAGATGCACTTGCTGTGACTAACATTTTTTGCTTTGTTTTGTTTCTTTTTAGTTGTTATTTTCAGACTTTACCTCTATCTATGTTATGTTCTTGAGCTTTTGAACCCTGTTGTCTAAGGAACCATGATTTTTGAGGATTGTTGCACCATTATGCTTTTAGGATCGTTGATATGCACTTGTTGGGAATCGATTGACTATTGGAAAACCTAGAGACAAAGCATCTTCTCAAAGACATATATCAATTTTTAGGTATTCAAAGAATCTATGCTGATTTCAACTTTAACATGACTTAATTTTCTTGTCAAGGGGCTTGGTATGCGTTGGATCAGATTCCTCTCTTGAGTCCTGAAAGACTTATCTGTGTGAGTATGGTTCCCCTCTCTTAGATATTCGAATTATTAAGATTCTGATGTGACTAAAAACAAAGTTTAAGCATATTAAAAGATGGCCAAGAATCAAAAATTTTGTTCCAATGAAGCCACTTTTGCTTTCATCCTTTTGAGTTGCTTAAGAACCAACCAGTTGAAAAAATAAAATGATACCCTAGGTAAGTAGGGAGATATCTAGTTGGACAGCCAATAAAAAAAACAATACCCTAGGTAAGTAGGGAAATATTTGCTGAGCAGTTGATAAAAAATACAATGATACCCTAGGTAAGTAGGGAGAAATCGACTACAAATGAATGGAATGAGAGGAAAGGAACTATAGTAAGACAGTCTTGTGTTCAGATAAAGGCTGATGATGAGTTCATGTGTTCATTGATCGATACCCCCTCAATGAGACAACAGTTAGATGATTAGGAAGTCAGTATGGTGCATTTTAGTATTTTGATATCGATTGTGGAGTCTAATTGGCAAGAAGCTAAGTCTGGAGGAAGTACAAGGTGGTCTCAATACCAACAGATAAGTGTTGATGGTTCATATGGAGTGTATTGTGCAATGTCTGATGACGAATGAGTTCCCTGAGGGAATCTTCTCTTTGTTCTTTTCTTTCTTTGCTTGAGGACAAGTAAGAAGCTAAGTCTAGGGGAATTGATATATCTCTATTTTACAGGTTTTGAGCTCATTAACATGCATACTTTTAGAGTTTTTGTCTGTGTTTTATGTAACTTTTAGGTGGAAAACGTAGGAACTTTGATTATTGGCATTGGATCATCGTTTGGATGGTTTTGGAGCATTACTTGAAGTTTCATGGAAAACGCTTATGATGGATCGATCAACACCCTGATATATCGATCAAACCTTCTTGCAAGAACAACACTCAACCTCATGATCGACCTAAAATGTTTGAGATCGATCACATAAGTACACGATCAATCGATCAACATCTTGATCGATCGATCAACGAGCATCCGAAGCAAATACCTAATTTTCCCTTTTTGCACCTAAATCTCAGGACATATAAATACTTCTATTTTTTGTTTCTTTTACACAGGGTTCATAATTTACAAAGAACTTGAGAGCTATTCTGTAAGCTAGAGAGAGAGAATTCAACATTGAGAAGAATCTCTAAACTCCCTTTTTATATTTTTATGCAATTTCAGTTTATTTCATTATGTCTTTTGTTTCAATCCAAATCATGTGTGAGTAGTTCACCAATCAGGTTCAAGGTTTCTAGGGATTTAGGAATCAATGATTAGGGACAAATAGAACCGAATCCAAGAAGAGTATTCTCCATCTTATTCTTGTGCTTAATGCTTAGAGTAGCATGATCAACTAATCTATGAACCTAGGTTGTTAGCATTCCAAAAGCTTGCTAAGAATCTGAACTAGATTAGATGAGCAATCAATCCTAGACCGCGATAGCTAACGTTTAGGTTGATTGTGGATAGTTGAACCTACTTGTTTTATCTCTATTCGTAATTTGGAACCAACAAGAGTTAGGACCTCTAAATTATCGAGTAGAATCTCAAGTGCTACGAGAGTAGGCTTGTTATACCTTTCTGTTCAAGTCGAGAATTGAGTTTAAACATTGTTCTGAATAGTTTCCTTAGTTAGATTCCTACTTTCCGATGAATACCCTATGCCTGGTGTTTTTTATTATATAGTTCACATCGTTTAAGTTGGTAGTTAATCACCAAAATCTGATTAGTATAGCTTGAGAGATACATTCGAAAATCATTAGTGCAATACTTGATTCTTCGTGGATACGATCCTTAAGTACTACTACTTCATTGCTGTGCACTTGCAGTAGATTGCTTTAGGTTAAAACCTGATCCGAATCAAGTAGCAACGACGACTTGGAAGAACAAAGAGATGACGCTCTGCTCTGAGTGCAAAACTATTAGCAACAAGCCGTAAAGTATTATAATAATAAAGTGCGAGGGCGGCACTTCTCTGAGGGAGACCTTATGTTACGAAAAGTATTTGAGAATACGGCCAAGTTAAACGCTGGAAAACTCGGCGCTAATTGGGAAGGACCCTACATCGTTTGCAAAGTCGTAAAATCGGGCGTGTACGAGATCGCAACGATGGAAGGAGAGAAGGCTCCACAAAGCTGGAATTCCATCAACTTGAGGTGAAACTACTACTAAAGCTATGTCAACTTGGCGTCTATTAAGCATCGTTTGATGCCCATCTAATCTATTAATCATGTAATGAGAACTACGTTTTAGCTTGATCCCATTAGATGTACGTCAGCCTTTGAGTACATCTATAACTATATAAAAATTTTATAACTTGCCTACTCGGTAGTATAAAAAAAGAAGAAGTAGAATTATTAAGGCATATTTCCAAAAAATATTTGTTCTAGCTTTCACATCAAAAAAGGCGAGTCTTAAAATCTCGCCGAGTAAACCAAGAAAAACTATTTGCAATAGCCGAGTTTTAAAATCTCGCGGAGTAAAACTTGAAACACTTTCTACAAAACTAAGCCGAGTCTTAAAATCTCGCACATCTAAGCCGAGTGTTAGAATCTCTCATACCTTAAAGCCGAGTCTTAAATACATGCACATAATCTAACGAGATTAATTTCTCATAGTTTGAGGAGATGAACTTCTCACTTTAATGAGATTACTCTCGTACTATGATGGGACTAGTTTCTCACGTTCACACCAAAATTAAGTTCTCACTAACACAAAACCTAGTTTTGTATGGACAAAGTTTATTTCTAAACTCTTGATTTTAGGATCTCAATTTCGGATCATCGTTTTGAGAATTGAATCTTGAACATCTTCAAAAAACTAAGTCGTAAAGTCTTGGTTTTACAAAAAAAACTTACAAATTTGACTCTTGTTGAAGTTGAAAGAGCGGACATATGCCCAAACATGCCGAGATCTAACTTCTCATAATATTAAATCTTGAAAGCTTAATTATTTTATGGCCGAGTTCAACTTTGTGCATAAAATTTTGAGAAACAAGTCGATTTATTTTTAAATTTTTCATTTACAACAAAAAGATTAATACAATCAAAATTTCAAAAATAAGGATAACCGAGTTCATTTAATATTTTTTAAGCAAGAAAGAAAAATATTTACAAAAGAAAAGCTTCTACTATTACAATCAGTTCTAGTGGACAAATCAAAGGAACCGTCGAGGACTCGTCAGAAAAAAATTGACATGCTTCTGTGAATCAAGCCTTGCCAGCAGCACAAGAAAGTTTTCCAACTTCAAAAACCAAGACGACCAGATCTTCGGGATAGAGCGTTTGAACTTGTTCAACTTGGCATCCATGTAGTCGGTGATCGCTGAAGGAATAGCCACTCCCCGATTAGACAATGACCAAAGAATGTTACTCGAGCCAGTGTACTAGGCGCACGAAAAACGATCAGCCAAGTTGACGTCCAGGTTTTTGAAGCGAGCAACAATCCTTTCACTGCTTTTTCAACTTTCTCAAAATGGAATCTATTCCAAACACAAAATGACCAGTTAGTTGGTCGCGAAGATCCTGATAGACCTTCTGCTGCTCCACGTACACAGTGTCCCAAAGACGAAGATCAAATTCCTTCTTCATCAAATCCAACTCATCATGAAGCTTTGTCGACAATTAATTGGCCTTCTCGGCAGCCTTGAAAGCTGAGCTCCAATCTGAATCAACACAGTTTAGCGACTCGATTAAAGTTGCATTCTCTTGGGTCAGCTTGAGCACATTTTCTTGCTCATGTTTATACTCGGCCCTCAAACGGTTGAGTTCCTCTTCAGCCGTGGTCAACCTAGACCTGGCCTCTACTATCTCCAAATGAGTTTTCCCTGCTCAATAAGAAGGCTAGGCAGTCATATGGGCGTCCTCGTCAGGGCTTGCCATGACCCTCTCCCGATCAAGAAAGACGTCGTTTAAATGGGAGATAAATTGAACAAAAACAACAGTACGTGATTGTCAGAAACTAAAAAAATAGAATTCCGAGAGGAAAGAAACTAAGTACTTACCCTGAAAAGGAGGTAAGCAGCTTCCTCGTATTCTCGCCTATTCACCATTTGGTTAAGAGGAGGAAGAAGGTCCAGAGAAGACCTGATGTGTCGCGTCAGGTCTGCACAGTCAACACGGGATGATGGAATCGGCACCGCACCCCTGTTACTATAGGAGACTTGGAAGTTGGTAGAGGCTCTCCTCCCTTCCCTCCTCGTACCAGGATCTGCAGCACGTGATTCAATCAAAAGATCACTAGTCCTCGACTTCTTCTAGTAGTGCAGATTATCATGACTCACGCTAGTTCTAGACTAAACCAAGGCAATGTGCCTAATCTCAACGGGGATTGGCATAAGAGCACTACTACCCTGGGTTGATCTATTATTCTGGCGAGACCTTCTCGAGTCAAGAATGGCATCAATTCCATCTGTAGTGTTTGAAAGTTGAAAATCGTCAAGGCCCATTATCAGAAAATAAAGGATGAAATCAGAAAAATTCAACTCGGACGGGAAGTTTAAATGAGAGTAAAATCGTAGAAAATGAAGTGAAGACTGAAGGTAAAAACTGGGTATATATACAAATTTACCAGAAACTAAATCATCGTGCAACGATGATCTATTAGTAGCCTATTAAACAGACATACTCGCCCAATCGATGTCTGACATATGGATTGAAAATTCTATAACTTACCAACTCGGATATTCAACACAATTTTCCGAGTCTGGAAGGGACACCGGAAAATCACTAAGTCGTGAACTCAATTAAAGAGTCTTCTCGGCTCTCGGTTGACAACTCGGAAAGATTTCTATTCGGCTGATCACTAAACGAGAAGAATTGCAACTCGTCGTTAAATATAAAAGGAAGTTTTCCTAATTCGGATAAGGAAAACTTCTGAAAATCTTGCAAGAATCTTTCCATTTTTTTGCAAATCTAAACAACGTAATCTTTCCTATTTTCAAGGGATTGTAACCACTTCTATGATCTATAAATAGAGGTGAAACCCCATGAGAAAAGGATCCACTTTTTAGCACTTGAGAGTTGACTATAAGAACTCAACCCGATCACTTCTTACTCGAGCAATTTCTTTTAATTTCTCCAAACAAAGTTCAAGAATCTGCATCCATCTTCCCTCTACTTTAATCAGAGCTTGATTTAGAGCTCTTTGTGCTAAATCCTGCTTGAACAATAAGAGAACTGAACTATGGAACAAAGATCATTTTTCCATTTTCACAATAGCACTAAAAATTTTGGATGCATATATTTATAAGTAGTAAGCATATGATATATATTTGGGTGACCTACTAAATTAGTCTCTTGTGAACCTTAATTGACTACAATAGTCTAAAAATATTTTTCACAATTAAATTCTATTCACGAGTTTAATACCGTTTTATCTCTGTTCCCTTTGAAAAGAAAAAAAAATTATGCAACTGCCATTAATGAGTAATTTCACGTCAGCAGACAGAAAACCTACGAAAATCTTCTGTAAGGTTGTAGGTTTTCTTTTCAAGTGTTGTAGGTTTTCGTTTTTCTTTGTTGTAGATCTAAGTGTCTTATGTTATGTAGGTTTACAAGTTACATTTTCAGGATCAAGTTCTCCTGAGTTTAGTTTCTTTGTTGTAAGTTTGATTATCAAATTCTCCTGGTTTTGTAAGTTTTTCATTAAATTCTCCTTGTTATGTAGGATTATTTTTGGCTTGGTTGGCCGTTAAGGTTTTAGTTTTGTAGTTTTTGTTTTTTATTTGTTGTAGGCTTATGATGTTTTTGTTGTAGGTTTTTGTGTGGTCTCTTTTGTAGGTTTATTTATCAGTTATTGTAGGTTTTGTAAGATTGATTTCTCTTATTTCTCGACTTAGTTCTCAAATTATGTAGGTTTTGTTTTTGTTTGTTGTAGGTTTAATGATTCTTCATTGTAAGTTTTTTGTGGTCTTTGTTGTAGGTTTATTTATTAGTCATTGTAGGTTTTGTAGGATTGATTTCTCTTATTTCTTGACTTAGCTCTCATCTTATATAGGTTTAGTTTTTGTTTAATGTAGGTTTATATACAACATATTGTAGGTCGATAGGGCACAAAACAGTAACACCATTGTTAAGTCTGAGATGGGCAAGTCCGAATAATATGGCCGCCTTGAGAACACTTTGAACAAGTGTATGTCTTCCTTGGTAATTTAAGCTCAGCTACAACCTCTAGGACGCTCTTTATTCTAGAGTGTTTTGGTCTGCATGCTTGTTTTCGAATGGTCGAAGGTTTACAAACCTTCCTAGCCACTTCATCAGGGACAGGAGTAGCAGTATCTCGAGGCTTAACACATTTAGCGTACACTTGTTATAAATTTGACGTGTGGTAATAGGAATGAGTGAGGGCGAAAATTTGAAGACATGCACTTTCAGCGGCAGCTAGGGCATGGACACATGGAATTTTGTATAAGTAAAAACTCTTGCAGGAACATTTTCTCTCAGTCAAGTTCACAACATTAGATGGCATGTTGTTTGTGACTTGTGTTTGTTGTTCATCTATTTGTTGTACGTTGTATTGTTTTGATTCCTCAACTCTTTCCTACATAAAATAAGAAAACAACTCATAGTAAACCTACATAGATGGGACTAATAAACCTACATAGATGGGACTACTAAACCTACATAGACAAGACTACTAAACCTACATAGATGAGACTAGTAAACCTAGATAGCAGAGACTAGCAAACCTACATAGCTGAGACTAGCAAACCTACATAGATAGGACTAGTAAACCTACATCTGAGACTAGTAAAGTACTAGTAAACCTACATAGATGAGACTACTAAACCTACATAGATGAGATATGTTAACCTACATTGGTGAGACTAGTAAACCTACATTGATGACATATGTTAACCTACATAGATAAGACTAGTAAACCTACATAGCTAAGCCTAGTAAACCTACATTGATAAGACTATTAAACCTACATAGCTGAGAATAATAAACATATATAGCAACTACGGAAACCTACATAGATGAAACTAATAAACCTACATAGCTGAGACTAGCAAACCTACATAGCTAAGCCTAGTAAACCTACATTGATAAGACTAGTAAACCTACATAGCTGAGAATAATAAACATACATAGCAACTACAGAAACCTACATAAATGAAACTAGTAAACCTACATAGCAAATACAAAAAACCTAGATTGATGAGTCTAGTAAACCTACATAAAAAATAACATACCTGTAACACTTTCTCAACGCTAGAATTGAGAGCTGTTGTCATCAAACTTGCATTTTTCCTCCTATCAGCGAACCAACGTGTTAACATGGACCTGATTGCGTTAATTAGTTGCACAATTGGAAAAGTCCTAACTTCACTCAAGACATGATTAATTGATTCAACTATGTTCATTGTCGTGATGTTGTACATATTACCATGGAAATGTACACGACTCCACATACAAACATCAGTGCTGAGTAAGTAAGCATGAAGACAAGGATTGAGATCTTGGATCTGTGCAAATAGGTCATTAAAATCTTGCAACCTATACGCTGTTGCAGTTCTCTTAAATAGCTTAAAAGACTCACCCCCCCCCAAACTTCAACGAGATATTTTTCCGCAAATGGTAGGTGCATATACCCCTACCAGCTAGTGGGTAGAATTTCTTTATCACATTACCTATTGACCTATGCCTATCTGAAATGATTGCCAATTCTTCGTCATCAGGGATAACACGGTTTAATTGTCTAAAAACTATTCCCAAGATTCATCATTCTCGGTGTCAACAACACCGAATGCAATTGGAAATATGTTGAAATTTTTGTTTTGCATTGTGGCAGTAAGTAGAGTGCCTTTATACTTTCCTTGCAAAAACGTACCGTCTACAAATACCACCTTTTGCATAAAAAGAAATCCTTGGATGCTCGCATCAATGCTATGAAGAGAAACTTGAATTTATTGTCTTGATCAACGTCGAGCTTTATAAGTGTGTTGGGATTTGCTCTTCTTATAGAGAATAAGTATGACGGTAGTTGTTCAAAACTGTTCTCCCACGACCCTCTTATCAGGTGATGTGCTTCGTTTAACACTCGGTGAGCCTTCCAATATTTCAACTACAACAAGAAATAATTAGTTACGTAATACATAATAAAACCTACAAAGGTAAAACCAAACCTACAAAAAAAACATAGAAATCAAACATACAATGGCAAACAAAGAAACCAAAACCTACGAAGGCACATATCTTAAACCTACAAAGGCAAATACAATAACCCTACAAAGGCAAATACACTTACCTTAACTACATAGTGTTTATATAGACTATTGCCAACATGACTAGGCAGAACAGACGGACCTACACCAACAACAAAATCTACATAAAGGCGAGCTAGAATATATGGACTAGCTTGTCTTCCACGAGATGACCGCTCTGTCACAGAGCCAGTGTGTTGTTCCACATAATCTTTAATGTAGAAGCACGAGCTACCATTAGCATTAATTACCGCTCCATGAACTCTCCATTGGCATCCAGCCATCCAATATTTCACCCGCAACAAGACTCACGTTGATGCTACAATATCAAAATCAAAATGACGGGTTACAACAAGAATCTTCAGTGTTGTCTCCAACTCCTCCTTATTTGGATAACATTGACCAATGGCCATGTCTATAGCACTCAATTATAAGCTGACAAACTCATCGCGAGATAACACCTCCCTTTTCTTTGAGGAATTCTTTCGCCTCTACCGAATACGAGTGTACTCTTCATCACTAAAACTTGCACCATCAGGATCTTCACAGTAGTCAAACTTGGTAAAACCTTTGTCATCCTCTCCATTGTCTCCATCCGCTTGTAGGTTTTCTTCATCCGCTTGTAGTTTCCTTCCTCCGCTTGTTCAATTTTGGAAAACCTACAAGACTGTTCTGAAAACCTACTACCCTGCTCACCTACAGACGCATGACCGTTTTCATCACCAACTCCTGCTTCTACCTCTTCTTCTGATTCTGGATCGATTTTTTTGTAAAACTCAGCACACAAATGCAATCTAAACCTCCTAGACTTCTCCACAAAGACTCTAATTAACTCAGTATCAAATAAGTAAACAGGCGGAGTATCTTCCGGAAGCAATCTCATTTCATCACTCAGCCTCTTTAACTAACACTGACATCATATAATCGTTGACTCATATCAAATAGGTCATATACTTTTGAACATAACACCCATATATTGTGATCTTTACAAACTGTAATGAGTTTGCCCCCAAAGAATTCATCACGATAAAAAAACCATCCATTTCCCTCACGCCTCCATCTTTCACATATAACTTCCACTTGACTCATCTCAAAAACTCCAAGACTTTAGAGGTTTTTCTTGTTAGAAAAAGCTTAGAAAAAGAATACATATGATGAAACCTATGAGCTCAAGGTAGTTGACGGCAATGATTGCATTAAATGCAGCTATTAAGTGGATGTTAAATGACGGGGGTAAAATTGTCATTACATGATACCTAGGGTATATCACCGAACCTACAATGCTTGACCAACAAAACCTACAAAACTAATCCTAGAAACCTACACCGAAAGCACTTCAATCCTATGTGTCGTTTGTATTTAACCTACAAAACCTACAAACCATACATAATAAACCTACATAGCATATTCCAAAAACCTACAAAGCAAAATTTACTTATCGTATAAACCTACATAACATAACACCATTAACCTACAAAGCGTATTCAAAAAACCTACAAAGTGAAATCTACTTGTCGTATAAACCTACATAACATAACACTTTTAACCTATATAGCGTATTCATAAAACTTACATAGCAGAATCTACTTATCGTATAAACCTAATTAACATAACACATTTAACTTACATAGCATATTCATAAAACCTACAAAGCGAAATCTACTTATCGTAGCAACCTACATAACATAACACCTTTAACCTACATAGCAAATTCATAAAACCTACAAAGCAAAATCTACTTGTCGTATCAACCACAAACAAGGCAACCTACAAAGACAAGAAACCAAACCTCCAATTGCTGAACTAAAAATGGAACAAAACCTACATACCCTATTTTTTAAACCTATAAATCATGAAAACATTCAACCTACAAAGGATACTTAGAGAACCTACATAACACCTTACGCAAAACCCACATAACTACGCCACTTAGTCTAAATCCAGAAAAACAGTGTCTCGTTTACTGCGCGCTGACGTGGAATTACTCATTAATGGCAATTTTGTAATATTTTTTTTTGTTTCTCAAAGAATGAAGAGTAAAACTACCTTATTTACTCACAAAAACTAGATTTGCTAATATATAGAATTTAGTAATTAGCCATATCTTTCTGGACTAGTTTAGTAGTTCACCCGTATTCTAAAGCGAAAAAGATGAGATCAGTTTAAAATCACTTATTTAAGATCTAATATCGCTAACAAGTGCTTTTATCTTGAAAGTTAAATGAAACTAGACCAACCAACCTAGATAACTACACCGAAAGAGAAATAAGTAGACCTATAAATGAGTATGGCTCTGTCCGTTTCGTGGTCGCTAGCAACCACGGCCAGCGACCGCGATCAAAAAATTGGTTTTATGTTCGTTTGTTAGTCGCTGCAACTGGTCGCTGCGACCAGTAGCTATGTTGTTTGTTTCGCAGTCGCAACGACCAGCGACTCCTTTTTTATATATAAAAAAAAGATTTTACAAATTTTTTTATAAATTTTATAATATATTCATAAAATTTTTAAGATTTGTATGTTAATCTAAGTTAGAAAATACTGATATTTATTTAGCAAAAAATATGCAAATTTGATTTTAAAAATTAAATAAAAATATTACTACATTTATATATTAATAATCAAAAATATATTTATAAGTAATTAAAATCAAATTTTTGGAAAAAAAAATTTCAATATTTATTGTTTTTTACAAAAATATATAAATTGTAATTATTATAATTTTATAATTTAATTTTTATTAATTTAAATTTAAATTTTATTTATTTGAATATATTTTTAATTATTTTTTTTGGTCGCTACTTTTGTTCGTCTAGGAGTCGTTGGTCGCTAGCGACCAATTCCAGCGACCAGTTGCTGAATTTTTTAGCGACTCAAAATTACAGTCACTAATCGCTACGATCGATCGCTGAACCAGCAACTGCGAAACGAACAATTTTTAGTCGATGTCGCTAGTCACGGTGGCTAGCGACTACCAAACGAACAGAGCCTATAAAAAAATAATTAAACCAACCATGAAGACGCCTTCAAGAGATTCATCATCAAGATGAATTTCTCTTGTCCAATCAAACGGGAGAGAAGAAGAATCCAAGGATCTAAATATAGTCGATGATGAGTTCTTCATCATATAACTGAACAGAGACATGAAATTACCATTAGATCTTTTACGTTGACTTTACTTTATGTTCATTTCTTATATAACTTTTGGTAACTAAAAAATCACTCTCAAACAAATATTTTTACAAATGGTCGCAAGCTCCTTGAAACTTAAATGTTAAAATTTACTTATATTAGTTTTGCACCCATGCTACGCGCGAGATAATATTTATAAATTAATTTATTAGATATTCATTTTACTGCTTCTGCTAAGATGTTAGTCTTATTCTCAAGTAGAAAAATTAATAATTTTCTTTACTCTCACCAATATTTCGAAATTGTTATTAAAATATTCCAGTTTCTAACTTTTTTGTTTTTCATACTTAATTTACTTAATTATAACACTAACATGTTTTCGTACTGGTTTCTATTTCATTTATTATTACTTTTTAATTAATGCTATAAATTTCATTAGTTGCTTTCTTTTATTTATATTTTTTTTGAGAAATTAATTTTGATGATATGTATTAACCAAATAATTTGATTAATGTTGAGAATTTAAAGTTTAAGCTGATGTGTTAGCTCTAGATTGCTTTAAAATGTTGATGTGTTATATGTGCAGATACTCAAACTAAATACTCACGTTAAACTGCGGTATTTTATTCTACCTTTTTTTCTACTTACAAAAATTGATTTGAAAGTAAAAATATTCAAGATTTTTTGAAAAGATGAAAATAAGATGTAAGAAACGAATCAATCATTCTCTTTTATTCACGATATTTAGTTTTTGCCTACTTATCTATTTAGGAAAAAAAATTTGAATGTAGCTTACTAATAGAAGGGAAGATCGTATTATAAGTAATGAATGGATAGTGACAAAAAAAAAGTAATGAATTGATTACTTACAGAATTTAGACCAAGATCTTTAAGCATTGTGTTTGGATCAATTTTTAGTTGTAAGACAGCCATGAGAATATCCTTTCATGTCAAATCGCCTATGGATGAAGTGACCAGTACAAAATGGATTTCCTATTATCACAAATCAAACATCTTGTCAGAGTGCCTCATCTTCTCTCAGAGATGCAAGTTTCTTGTATGAACCAAATGGTCAGTTCTATGACTATTAATCCTGCACTAATCAGAAAAAATGTTGATGAAATCATCCTATTCTAGATAAGAAATCTAACACACCACTACATATACTGATTCCAATTTGATATGAACTAATTTGATATAGTGTGCCACCAGCCTCTCATGATTAAAATTTCATATCTCTTTGCACTTCTCCTTATTGTAAAGTACTTCTCTTTATGTGTTAGCTCTAGATTGTAAAAACATGTCAATCTCTTGAGATCTCAGAACAACAAATATCAAGCAAGGATAAAACCTAAACCATGTGATAAAACTTACTTTGGCCTTAGCGTTCATCGCATCTCTTTTGACACATAATCATTCTTAGCTTTCCAATTGTTAAGAGGAGATGTATGTGCCTTACAAATCGGTAGTGAGGGAGAGGAAACGTTTTCACTTCCTCTTTATTGTCACTCTTCTTTCGTCTTTATGGCCTATTTTAGGGAATGCTTCCTTTTACGTCACTTTTTTTTTAAGTATGACATGATTTAGTTTCTTGATTCTATTGGTTTATTGATAAACATTTTTTGCTGATTTGTCATCTCTAAAACATTTCAAATTGCAGATTTGTCAAGTTGGGGAGAACCAACCTAGCTTTTATATGTATAATTAGAGCCCTTGTTATTTTAAAAAACAAAAAGTTCTAATTGTAAAAAATTAAAAGAAACTTCATTCTGTAATTCCATTTAAATCCTTTTATTCTTTCTGTTTTTCAGAATCAATTTTCTTTAATATATATAGTTGTGCTTAAAAAATCTAACCCACGTTCACTTACACACCAATAGGAACATGTATGTATAAAGGTTTGTATTACTTGTTTCTTTTTAAAAAACTAAAAAATCTTCATAATATTCAGTACGTGTTAACAAAAAATTTTACAATTTTTTTTTTAAAAAAAACGAAGAAACCAATTATTGGATAAAATCACACACAATCATGGAAAATTAACTCCCACGACTTTTACCTTTTGTCTATATTATAATCTATATTCTCTTCAAAATTAACCAAACACAGATAATTGAAAGAAAGATCAGAGAAAATTATTGTAACTAGCATGTACTTGAAAATGCTTGAACAGTTAGAGGCAATATTCTCCACTCTTGGAGATAGTATTCACAAGCAAATTGATAGTCAGAGCCAAGATTCTCTACCTTTAGAATTTTGCAATCCATGGATCTTATCTTTAATGATGAATTTGTAAGAACATAAGCATTAAGCTAATCATTTGGATTTTAAACTAATATAAATTTTTTGGATGATATCTACTTATGCTACTCTTCTTTTTCATATTTGCAAGGGATCCCAAAGTAGGAGTTGTTTTAAGAATATTTCAAGTTAAAAAGTTTTGCCAACATCTTGGTGGTAGGAAAATGGAAGATAATTAAAAATTTTATCTTAAAAAAGGATAATGGTCAAGAGAAACCATATCAACAAAACTTTTATGTATATTGTGTAAACAAAAGTGTTTGAAAAAAGAAAATGATTCTAAGTTATTGTAATGCACATAAATTGTTTTCAATTCAATAAAGGATATGATACCTAACCTTATTAACGTGACTCTTTGAAAATTTTTCAAGTCTAGTTACATTCCGAAATGAATCAATCAATAACCATTGCGAATGTAAACAAGAACACATCATACCTAAATCTACTATTTTCAGTTATTGTAATCTATAATTATCAAGCAATTCTGGTTCCGGTTTTTGATTGGGAGAATTAAGTAATTATCATAATAAATTTTAGTATTTAGTTAAATTCATTGGAAACTGTATCAAATATTTAGATCATTTTGCCCCTACTTATTTTTTTTTCAATAATATTGGGCCACAACTGTCCGGCCTATTAGCGAAGTTACTGCATAATGCAGGCGGCGGGACTCGATCCCGGGATGTGCAAGTGCACCTGCCATTTAGTGGACTTACTCCTGCCATTGGACTAAAGGCCACTTGCGCCGCTACTTATTTATAAAAAAGTATGAATATTTTATTTGATTTGCAGAAAAAAACAAAAAAAACTTTTTTTCTCTCCTTCTTCAACCATCGTGAACTGCCATTGATACATCTTCTCATCTTCATCTTGTCTACTCAAACCTCCATCTTTTCTTGTTTCGATTTCTCCATATTTTCCTTCTGTGTAGTCCGATCTAGTACTGGAGTTAAGTTAACGCCGTCGAGCAACTGTAGCACCACAAACCCTAGATTCCTGTAGGTACATTATCTAGTCACAATTTTACAATTCTGGGTTTGTTATCTGCGCTTGTCCATAATTTTTTTATTTTCATTATACGTTGTTTTTGATATCGCGGTTTCCTCTGCAATCCTTTGTTTTCCGTTAAGTTTGTCCGGGTTAGGGTTAGTATTGACGGCGAGGTGGGCGCATGTTTGGACCATAGCCTCTGTATATCTTCATTAAACATTGAAGTAGGTTTATTTTAGTTTACACTGCGGGACCGAGATAATGGTATACGCAATCATTTTAGATACATGCAATCATTTTGGTTACACGCAATCATTTTAGTTACATGCAACCATTTTAGTTACACGCAAACATGTTTGATTATATGCAAACTTTTTTGGTATATGAAAAGATGTTCCACACGCAAATAGATACGTTAGATGCAAAATATGTATTCGGCAAAAAAGGTTAAAAGCAAAAAACACGTTCTTCAGGTTGACGTTCAGTTAGATGCAAACTATATTAATTGCAAGTATGTTTCTCCAAAGCCAACCGCAAATTCCATGTTTTCAGGTTGACGTTCAGTCCATCATATCCCATGAAACCCAGATGTCGGATAAGGAAGACTTGTCCAAGTTTGACGAAGAAGATGACCCGAAGGTTAATCACAACGAATGTTAAATTTATCTTCAAACATTAAATTGATCTTCAAACGTTTGCATAAACTGCAATTTATGGGCAAGACATTGGTATATTTGTATAAGACATCAAAAAAGCTGAGACATGAAAAACAAGAATAGAATGCAAAAATGTAATATAACTGCAAACTTTAAAAAATACTGAAACCATTAAATTTAAATGCAAAATATGCACCTAGTGCATACAATATTTTGGCTACCTGATTGGATACAACCATGCTGGAGGCATCCTTCATCCTTTTTTTGCCCTACATAAGAACATTATGCAGTCATGTAAATTGATACAAATAACAACACCTATTGAAGGACGAGACATTGTTATACTTGTATAGGACAAGACAAATGTTATGAATAGAAAATGAGAAAATAACTGCAAATATTATAAATAACTGTTAATGTTAAAAATAACTACAAAATATTAATAACGCTGCAAAAGGGCAAATGGGTATTTACAACATTCTAGCGGGACTAGTCGAATACATCCATATTGGAGGCATCCTTTACCCCTTCTTCCGCCTGCATACGAACATTAATCACGCGGATATGATGCTAACAATAACAACACCTAACAAAGGGCAACACATTGCTATACTTGTAAAAGACGAGACAAAGGTTAAATATAACTGTTAATGTTAAAAATAACTACAAAATATTAATAACGTTGCAAAAGGACAAAGGGGTATTTACAACATTCTAGCGGGACTAGTCGAATACATCCATATTAGAGGCATCCTTTACCCCTTCTTCTGCATGCATATGAACATTAATAACGCAGATATGATGCTAACAATAACAACACCTAATGAAAGGAAACACATTGCTAAACTTGTAAAAGACGAGACAAAGGTTAAATATAAATGTAGACGTTAAAAATAACTTCAAACGTTAAATATAACTGCAAACGTTTGCTTTAACTGCAATTGGGTAGGGGACTTACACCAGTTTGGCTGGGCTGGGCAGACACACCATTTATCTCTTCCCCAGCTTGCATAAGAACATAACACATTCAGATATGATGATACAAGAAACAATACTTATACTTGCATAGGACATCAAAGCGTATGAGACTAGAAAATAATAATAGAAATGCAAAAATATAATATAATTGTAAAAGTTCAAAATAACTAAGAGCGTTTAATATAACCGCAATTTTTTGAAAAAGAATAATAGTTTACGAAATAAAACACGATTACACAATATATGACATATAAATAAGCATAACAGTGAATGATTACATGTTGATTTGCACAAACACAGAGAAAAATCTCTTGCAATGGTACTCAAGTTTTTCCATCTCAATGCGTGAACATCCTTCAACGTCTGCCTCGACATGGCTGTTGATGAGAAGGAGAACAATGATCCTAGAGTCTGACATGTTGGTTACTTGAGAGATT
>OVBA01000503.1:0-64652 GCA_900406435.1 Lepidium aucheri | reverse complement strand
AAGTGGTTTGATAGCTGAAACAGAATTAAAAACCATTCTTTTACTTCAATCAATTTTTTGAAAGTAATGTGTTTTTTTTTTGTGTATTGAGAACTACTTCATCAACAACATATATATATATATATATATTCAATCCTTCCTAAATAATCATAAACATAAACATGGTAATTTACATATTATAATCACAAGTTTTGGTATAATTTGGTAATTTTTGGAATTAATTATAAGAGAGAAGAATATGGTAATCTCGGAGTAATTTTGGCGATACACTAATTAACTAATGAATATTTTTACAATTAATGTGGTAATTTTCAGAATAATTTTGGGAGAGAAGAATATCGTAATCTCGGAGTAATTTTGGCGATACACTCATTAACTAATGAATATTTTTGGAATAATAGGAATAGTTTTGGTAATACACTCATTAACTAATAAGCTTATTGCCGAAATTAATGTATAATTTTGAAATTTATTTATGGAATAATTTCGGGTAATAATGTTTATGTTTATATACATTTTTGTCTTTAATATAAGCATAAACATGGTCATTTTTACAATTCCATTAATTATAGGAATTATAAGAAGGAAGAAGAATATGATAATTTTGGAATATATCGGACAAATATTTTGCTTAATTGCTTCGAAAATATTTTTTTTTGGTAAACGATGATATTTCTCTGTCGGAATAATCTCGGAGTAATTTTGGCGATACACTCATTAATTAATGAATATTTTTGGAATAATAGGAATAATTTTGGTAATACACTCATTAACTAATAAGCTTATTACCGAAATTAATGTATAATTTCGAAATTTATTTATGGAATAATTTTGGGCAATAATATTTATGTTTATATATATTTTTGTCTTTAATATAAGCATAAACATGGTAATTTTTACAATTCCATTTATTTTAGGAATTATAAGAAGGAAAAAAGAATATGATAATTTTAGAATAGATCGGACGAATATTTTGCTTGATTGCTTTGAAAATATTATTGTTTCCGTCTCTTGGAATAATCTAATTTTTAAAATGTTTATCCGAAACTTTAGTCATAATATTTCAAAATTTGTGATCTTAATCGTCATTAATACAGAATCAACCTAAACTAATACAGAATCAAACTAATGAATATTTTCGGGATTATAGGAATAATTTCGGCAATGAACTCATTAAATAATAAATAATTTCATATACAAGTTTATTATCATAATATTCCGACAAAATATTCCGACATTTATGATCATAATATTCATCATTAATATAGAAACAACACAAATTAATAGAGAATTAATTTCGGATTTCTCCAAAATACCCTAAAGAAAATCAGAAAAAGAATGGTTTTTCAAGTAATTAAGTGATCTTTTCAAGGGCAATTTTAAAAATTACTATCCTTTTATTATATAAGAGATTATTTAGGTAAATTCTATTAAAAAATTTTAAAAAACTTACATGCTCTTGCAAGACAAAATTAAAATATTAATCATATTAAATCATATATCAAAAAATAAAACATATTTGCGTAAAATTATTATTAAATAAATAATAATAGTACATTAAACAAAAAAATTATAATAAATTCTGCGTGGATAAAACTATCATAAAATTTTTAAAATACTTACATTCTTTGACAAATCCTAAAACTTTAGTCGTCATCTCATCTAACCACCTGAAAAATAAAAGAGAAATGGAGGAATAAATCAATTCATACTGGAACGAAAATTGGTATGCAGTTTGATAGCCCTAATATCTCTGCTTAGCAGAAAATGGAATCGTATTCGGAGTTGTGATACAAAAGTTATGGTGGTTTTCTCAAGACACCTCTCTGGAGAACGTATTCTCGATTGTCAATGTTCGGAAGCAGTTTCCCATCAAATCAGAAGAAACCAAACGACAATCAGCATATTGTTGGAAATCCTCAATGGTCTTGTTTTCATATCAGTTTGCCTATTCATATTCTGAACTAGTCTTCATCAGTAAATTATGTTTTAAGATGGCATTTCGTAATAAGTTTATCCTGCAAAGCAGAAAATCAAATTTAATTAAACTAAAATATATACAATAGGTAAACTCCTTTAAAAACTTTTAAAAATTTACATGCTCCTGCAAAACAAAATGAAAATGTTAATCATATTAAAACATATATAAACAATAAAAAATTGATTTGCGCAAACTATCATAATATTAAAAATTATAGTAAATTAAATAAATAATAACATTACATTAATCAAAAAATTATACACAAAATACTGTTTGCATAAAGCTATCAAAAAAAAATTAAAAAATACTTACATTCTTGGATGATTTAATAAAAGAATTATGAATCCTAAAATCTTAGCCATCATCTTATCAGACCACCTGAAAGAAAAAAGAGAAACAGATGAGTAAATCAACTTATAGTGGAACAAAAAAACCATGTTCACCTTGATAACTCTAATATCTCCGCGTAGCATAAAACAAATCACATTTGGAATTGTCATATGAAAGTTATGGTGATTTTCTCAAGACACCTCTCTTGAGAATGTATTCGCAATTATCAATATTTGGAAGTAGTTTCTCGTCAAACTAGAAGGAACCAAACGACAATCAGAATATTGTTGGAAATTCCCAATGTTTTAGTTTTCAGATTAGTTTGCCGATTCATATTCTGAGCTGGATTTCATCGATAAATTATATTTTAAGGTGGCGGTACGTAATAAGTTTATCCTAAAAAACAAAAAACAAAAAAATTTAATTAAACTAAAATATATTAAAAAAATAAAAAATTAGGTAAACTCCATTAAAAATATTAAAAACTTACATGCTCATGTAAAATAAATTAAACTTTAATCATATTAATATATATATATATATATATATATCAAACAATAAAATAGATTTGCGTGAAAATATCATAATATTAAAAACAAATTGTATTCAATTAAATAAATAATAATATTAAATTAATCAAAAATTTATACAATAAATTATATATGCATAAAACTATCATTAAAATTTGAAAGGATTTACATTCTTCGATGAATTCATAAAAGAATAATGAATCATAAAACCTTAGTCGTCATCTCATCTGACCACCTGAAAGAGAAGAAAACAACTCATAATGGAACGAAAATTGTTGCGCACCATGATAACCGTAATATCTCTGCATAGCAGAAAACGAAATTACATTCAGAGCTGTGATACGAAAGTTATAGTAGTTTTTCCAAGACCACATCTCCAGATAACAAATTCCGGATTGTCAATATTCTGATGTAGTTTTCCGTCAAACAAGAAGGAACCAAACAACGATCAGCATATTGTTGGAAAGCCCCAATGGTCTAGTTTTCATATCAATTTGCCGATCTATATTCTGAGCTGGACTTCATCAGTAAATTTTGTTTTAAGGCGGCGGTTCATTTTCTTTTGTTTCCTAACCTAGACATCGGAATGTGCAATGAGAGTTAAAGAATAATGGAGTATATATATATATTACAATTAGTTCGAATGTCAAGGTTTGGTAGATATATTTTTTTCGTAGATATGATAAATCTAAAAAAGATTTGAAGATATTTTAACTAAAAAATCGAGTATTGGATTTAAATGTGAATTCACTTTTTTTATAGGTTAAATACGAAAAAATTTGGTATGTTCTGAATTTTAGATGGACTATCCATAGATAAATTGGTAAAAGCCGATTATAATTTGGATATCCATTGATTACTCGGGTCAAAAGTATTAAAAGGCATAAAGACTATTAACAAATTTGGAGTTATCTAAACAAATCGAAGGACAAATTATGTCATATACGAATAATACATGGATATTTTTTGTCTACTTATTCGAAAGATCTAATTAGAATTCGTATGATCCACTAATGAATCGGGTAAAATATATTAATTTAAAAGATAAAATTGCTAGTAATAAAATCGAATTAAGAAGAACAAAATCAAGGTATTTGATATCATATTTACAAAAAGGAAAGGTTATTTTTGAGAAAAATTGGGTAAAAGATCCCGGTTAATAGAGTAGATAATGATATTGTCATATAAATCAATACTGTTGTCAACTTGTCATGAGAAAGACAAACGACAACCAAGCAATCAGTTATATAGTTTCGATTTACATTCTCCTATAGTAAGGATTGTCACCGAATGAATAGGACAAGTTTGGATGGTGTTTCAGTTGGGAGCTACTCGGATTTAAGGTATGGGGTTATAAAACCAAATAAAAGAAATTGACATGTTAGTATAAACTTAAAAGCAATTGTGATGAAATGATGATTTGTTTAGTTGAATACTCATTAGTATTACATGTTTAATACTCTTATGTTCAAGTTAACTGAATACTGACAATTATGATTTTCATTATTGTATGTTCTTCGCAATTGCAGGTACATCGAGAATCCTAACAACTAGAACTCGTGTATAATAGTTTCACTACGAGACTGTAATATGTATAATGGAAGGGTTTTAATATGTTCGTCTTTTAAGTATTCGGATAACTAACGTGTGGTGCATAGTGGTATTGAAATAAATTATATATTCATGGCTACCAAGTGGATGGGCATCTATACGTAGTTTGGAATATTGTCATTTATGTTTCAATAGAGAAAAAAAAGGAAAGAAAATATGAATTGTTTGTTGACAATTGATGTCCATACAATGAATCAGTTTTTGATTCTCCAACAAACAACTAACGTTTGAGCTCAACGCAGGAATCAAATGGAGAGGGACAGATGAATCAAGGAATATATGACATTTTTGATTTCGAGTTCTTATAGAAAATAGCACAAAAAAAAGGACGAGAAGTAAAATCTCAAGAGTTTGAGAGAATCAAGAGGGAAACAAAAAGAAAGCAAGTAGATGCTCACTATGTGAAACTCTCTAAGACCCACATTATAATCATTCGATGATAGACTGAATTACTCCAGCACCAACAGTCTTACCTCCTTCTCTGATTGCAAATCTCATCCCTTGTTCACAAGCCACCGGCACAATAAGCTCCACAACAATCTTGACTCGATCACCAGGCATAACCATCTTTGATTCTTCGTCTTTGTCGTTCATGATCTTTGTCACTTTACCTGTAACATCAGTCGTCCTCATGTAGAACTGAGGCCTGTAACCTGCAAAGAATGGAGAATGCCTTCCTCCTTCTTCTTTCTTCAACACATACACAATTGCTTCAAACTTGGTATGCGGAGTAATGGATCCCGGCTTAGCTAACACCATACCTCTCTGAATATCAGCCTTTTGAATACCCCTAAGCAACAACCCAACATTATCTCCAGCCATTGCTTCATCAAGAATTTTCTGAAACATTTCTACTCCAGTGACTGTGTAGTTCCTAGTATCCCTTAAACCCACTAAATCTACAGTTTCTCCTACCTTAACTGTGCCTCTCTCCACACGTCCGGTGGCTACTGTACCACGTCCCGTGATAGAGAACACATCTTCAACAGCTAATAAGAATGGCAATTCAGTTTGTCTCTGAGGGATTGGGATGTAACTATCAACAGCATCCATAAGCTCGTAAATCTTATCTACCCATTTGTTATCACCTCTTTTCACATTGGGATTCTCAGTGAGTGTTTCAACAGCTAAAAGAGCAGAACCTGAGATAATTGGGATATCATCACCGTTAAATTCATAAGACGAGAGAAGCTCACGCACCTCAAGCTCAACGAGCTCAAGCAACTCTGCATCATCTACTTGATCCTCTTTGTTGAGGAAGACGACCATATCTGGAACACCCACCTGCTTCGCCAGAAGGATGTGTTCTTTAGTCTGCGGCATAGGACCATCAGCTCCAGAAACAACGAGGATAGCTCCGTCCATCTGTGCAGCCCCGGTAATCATGTTCTTGACGTAATCAGCGTGACCAGGACAATCAACGTGAGCGTAATGACGATTCTCAGTCTCGTACTCCACCGTAGCAGTGTTAATTGTGATTCCACGAGCTCTCTCCTCCGGTGCAGCGTCAATCTCGTCGTACTTCTTCGCGATGCTGTTTCCCATGGAAGCAAGAGCCATGGTGAGAGCTGCGGTTAAAGTGGTCTTCCCGTGGTCAACATGACCAATTGTGCCGATATTGACATGAGGCTTCTTCCTCTCGAACTTCCCACGAGCAGCGCGTACGGTGAAAGAGCGACGGGTGAATTGAGAAGCGGGGGTAGTGGTCACTGAGTATGAAGGGACGAAGGAGGAAGAGAGAATTTGGGTTTTGAGCTTAGCAGAGGTGGAAATGGCGGAAACAGGTGCGGGACAAAGAGAAGGTGAGGGAGAGGAGTATGAACAAAGAAGTCTGGAGGAGGAAGAACAAGCACCAGGAGCCGAAATCGCCATTGAGAATATGGATTTGGAGCAGAGAAGAAAGAATCGAAAACTTAGGGTTCGAAATTTTGGAGAAGAAGAAGATTTGGGGATAAGAGTGAGACTGTATAGTGTGTATTATCTCTTCAGTAAATATGAAGGGCTCTTATCAAATCCTATCCGTTACAGGTTCTCTGTCCTCAAGTTTACACAAGTACACATCGTGCCGTTTCTATTGTGATAAAACGGCAGGACATACCAATGTCAGTATGGAAAATTACATGCTCTTTTTGTTGTCTAAAACTTGAACAAATTCTTATGGACTTTGGGTACTAAACGGCAAGTAAGTGAAACTCGAGTTTGGTCTCTGTGAAGAATCTTGTCACCATCTTTTCTTGAATCTTCTGCACTAGATTTCTCTGAGCAAGCCAAAGCTTCAGCTTCATTGACGACCTGAACATGAAAAACCACAATTAAATCACTGTCCTTTTACACTATTGTGTCACTGCGATCTTTTACATATGCAAATATGCAAAAAGTGCTTTGTGTTCCACCTGGTTATAGCATTGCGTTGGACTATCGCTAATGCCGTGGAGGAAATCTGAAAACAAGACAGGAAGATCATATGAATTCAAAGAGCTGATTGAAACAAATCATCATGACTCTTCTCGAGATATAGGTTTGAAGTTTATAGAGATGAGGATTTACCTGAATATGCTTCATCTTTGAAGATCAATAAGCTTCGAGGCATCATCAAGACAGAGAATGAGTGTTTATTATCTCTCTCAGGCAAACAACTCTCTGCACCGGGACTTTGGTCTCTGGAACTATGATCATCGCATGATCTTAATCTCAGATGCGGACTAAAGTCCATAACCACAGGTGAACCAAGAGACAATATTGCTACAACAGGAAAATAAGCCGGTCCATCTTGGTGAGGCTGCGAAAACAACAACCATGGAAGTAACAAACATGCTCATTTACTTAACATAAAACCAAAACCGGAGAATAAACAAACAACAAAAGGAACCATTGAAGTAATGAAGCTGCGTTTACAGCCAAAACTTAACCATAAAAGAAGTAAATAACCAGGCAGAGTACGGATAACAAACCATTATCCCTTGGTCAGGATGATATTCATTGATAAGAACATGATTTATAGCAGATGGGAACAGACCCGAGCGATCATGAATCTTCTCTGTTATCTTTGTCAGCCAGGAAGGCACTGAAAACAAAAAGATTTACATTCTTTAACTAGAGTTTAGATGATTAAGAATAATTGGATATTTTACTCAATCTTACTTACACTCTTGTGGAACTAGACCTTTTTCATGGACCATACCACCTGAAGAACAAACCAAAGGTCAAAACTTTATGTTTCTTCAGATATCACCCAAACAATCTAATGAAAAAACAGAAGTCTCCTCACACACCCCAGTTCTGTAATCTTCTGTTCTTTAATGTTTTCCATTTGGAACAAGAAGCTCCATATATCTTACAGAAACAGCAACAAGACATACATATGTTAAATGGAAATAAAATAAAGATATCACATGCAAAAGAAATTGGGGATGTGCTTTACATGATTTTTGAGCTGAGTTTGCTCTTCGTCATTGATGAAATCGGGAATGTAGAATAGTGTTGGGGTAAGACCTACTCTGAAGTGTTCTAATTCCATTGCTATCAAAAAAATCGAACTTGGTTTCGATCTTACTGGAAAATTTAGAATAATTATTATAGAAAATCGTGAACCGAGAACTATGATCGGAATCTATTATTCAGTTAATTTACTGGAAAAGATTCGTGTGTCTTCTACTTAAAATCTATTTCAGGTATCTCAAGAGAAAAAGAAAAAATCAAAAGAATGACACAGGGTTTACTGAAACTGACCAGGAATGCAAATAGGGGCTATTGATGAATCCTGAATGAAAGGAAACAAAATTGTTGCTTTAAGTTGAGAGGAAGAATCTGAAAATACTTATTAACCGATCAATAGAACACATAAAGAACAAAAGAAAAAAACCCAGGTTTCTCCCGCTTAAGGTTAGATCTCTATTGGGCTTTATAAGACCCAAAAACTCTTCTCCAGGCCTCCAAATTAAATTTTGGTAATTTAACCCAACATAAATAAGTTTACTTCCTGAGTTTTTTTTTCAATACACACCTTATTTGTCCTTGTAAAGATGTCTTAACTTCTACTTGGGCAAATGACAAAAATGCTCTTTATTGAGATTGAGTTGCCATATGTACTCCTTAAATGACTTAAATACTCTCTGTATCGAACTCTTTATCATTTTGACTCAAATTGATCTTCGGTTAGGCCCTTCAGCTGTGGAATAATTTTTATTGAAAAATTTAGAAATTATGGATCGATTGGATTGGGTTGGTAAATTAATAAATGTTGATTTAACCATAAAATTTAAACCAACGTACAAATTCATTGGAAACACGTAAAAAACCAACACAAACAAGAGTCCTGTTCATTCAAGAAATCCTTTGAAATCTCCTTGCCGTCAACGTTGATTCCGGAAAGCAGATCCATCTCTCTCTCCCGTAGCATAAAGAAAACAGGATTGTTTCAACACGTAAGAGATTGGTTTGATCGGGTTTATAATTTATGTTGGTTTGATCACAGTTGTGTGGTTATTAAATTGTTTCAACACATTCATTTATAATATGTTTGACCGATGTAAAACAAGGGAAAGATTTTGCTTTTCGCCGTTTTTTTGGTGGAATCTTTTTGATGTTTTATAATATAATAATTATACTGTTATGTGTTTGTATATTTTGTCAAACAAATCTTAATATTATAATGCACTAATTACGATTGTGACTTACATGTTTTGACATGGTCTCATGTTCTGTTTTTTTTTTGAAGAGAGTATGATTAGAACGGTTATTCATTTTGATAGTGGTGGGTGTTATGATGAAACTAAAAATGGGTACAGATGGAATTCTAAAGAAGTTTACAACGCTGTAATATTCAAGATAATGTCTTTGGACGATATAACATACTCATTTTTAGAGGAAAGGATTCGGAAGAAGATGGGTATCGATAGAGAGAAAACAATAAGAATGAGTTACATCCCGTTGACTAGTCAAGCAATTAAACAATCTATATTTTGGATAATGAGGATGTAGAGAGTTATGTATTTAGCATGAATGAGAACCATTTAAGAAGTATCCTCCATGTTGAGATAGAGAATTGCATTGATGAAAATGGAAGAGTGGAGATAGGAGGTTCATTTGGTGTGAATTATGATGCTCAAGACCGCAATGCGAATACTATATATGAAGTAGAAAAGGAACATGTTGATCCGGTGGAGATTGTAGGTGTAGAAGGTGGAGAGATTATAGGTAGTGAGGAATTGGTAGTAATGAATGCCGACGTGGGTGTTGATGGATGTGGTATGAATGACTGTTTTGAACTGCCTAGTGATACTTATGATGGAGAACAAACTCAGTTTTTAGAGGAATGGGAAGATGGTACGGGTCTACAACTAAACCAAGAATTTGGGTGCAAAAAAGAAGTGCAAGATATAGTGTTTATAGCATCACACAAAAGATGCTTTGAGTACGATATAGTGAACTCGGATACTTGGAGATACGTTGTAAGATGTCGTCAACAAGGTTGTAATTGGTACCTACGAGTAGCACGACCAAAAGGATGCCAAGGTAGTTGGTCAATTAAGGTATACCGCAAGATGCATTCTTGCTCTCGGGTATCGGCTAGCACATTGAATGCTAGAACAAGAGGATCCTCAGATATTGTTTCATCTATTGTTCAAAGTAATTATCCTAGGCAATTAAATACTCCATCTCCTAAATCTCTTATTGGTATTGTGCAAGGACAAGTCGGTGTGAAGGTAACATATAGAACTGCTTTGAGAGGAAAACATAAAGTTGCATGGGTTGTGCGAGGTAGTCCAGAGGAAAGTTACGCGAGGTTGCCTTCATATTTATTTGTCTTGGAGAAAACAAATAGAGGAACAATGACGAGTTTGAGTTAGATGAGCAAAACCAGTTCAAGTATCTATTCATTGCTTTGGGAGCTTGTTTTGAGGGTTTGAGGGCCATTAGGAAAGTGATTAATGTGGATGCAACTTTTCTTAAAAATGGTTATGGTGGTGTTCTTATATTTGCCACGGTGCAGGATCCTAATCGTCATCATTACCCGATTGCCTTTGCTGTAGTTGATAGTGAGAAAGATGCTAGCTGGAAATGGTTCTTCACTATGCTTAAAACGGTTGTATCAGATGATGATGAATTGGTTTTTCTTAGCGATCGAAATCCTAGCCTCATTAGTGTTGTCAAAGAAGTATACCCGGGTTCATGACATGGATATTGTACTTTTCACTTATCTCAGAATATGAGAACAAGGTCTTCGAACATCCACAAAGAAATTATTATAAAGAGATTCAGGGAGTTGGCTCAGATTTATACAGTTGCTGAATTTGAAGTCCATTATGCGGATTTTAGAAGTAGATATCCTAAAGTGGCTGATTACTTGGACGAAAGTGTAGATGTGGAGAAATAGGCTCGGTGTTACTTTCCAAGATTAAGGTACAATATACGAACAACAAATAATGCAGAATCGTTAAACAACGTTTTCAGGGAAGCGAGGAAGTACTCTTTGCTAGTCATGATTGATACAATTATTGAGAAAATAGGAGAGTGGTTTAACAAACATCGCATTGATGCCTCTGAAGAGAGATCACAGAAGTTAGTTCCTTTTGTGGAGAATGAATTGCATAATATGTGTGAAGAAGCGCCACATTTGACGGTGCAAGAGTACAATTTGTACGAACGTGAGTACAATGTTACAGGTAAAAACTTGTGCTTGTAGGCGTTTTGAAATTTTGGATGATGTTATAGCAAGGGTTGTGCTTCCTCCACCGTATAAAAAAAAGAAAGGACGCCATCAGGAAAACCGATTTCCTTCAGTTAGTGAAAAACGCCAGGAGTTGAGTAATAGATCGAGACCGGGTCTAGACTTGGAGCAATGTTTTAACAGTGGCATTTAGTGAAGTTTGAATTTTATTAGACCTTGACATTATCTCATGTTTTAAGATTTTATATGTTTGAATACTGATGTTTTAATGAGTATCGTTTTTTTACATATTTGAATTATAATTCATATGATTTTAATCATTAACACAACATAATTCTCAAATGGCCCATTACCAAAACATAATTCTCAAATGGCCCATTAACAAAACATAATTCTCGAAGTGTTTTAGATACACTCATTCTTGATGGGTCATTGTTCTTGATGGGCCATATGGTTTTAGTAAATATAATTCGGGCTCCATATAATTCTTTCCTTAAGAGCCCAAGACACTCACATGAAAATAAAAAATAAAAACGGAAGACACACGAAAATCGGAAAAATCCCAGACGAAAATATTAGATTGGATCTCAAACATTTACGTCTTATTTTCCCTTGATTTGTTTGTTTCTTCTCAAATCCAAGTCTAATCTTCATTTGCAATTGAAGATGAGCTCAAACGAGACTGGATCTTCGACTATTTCATCAACCCATGAAAAAGTATTCATGACTGGAATTCATAAGATTTGTCAGTGTGGAGCATCAATCGGGACTTATACTTCTAGATCAGATAAAAACCCAGATTGTAGATATAATCGGTGCTCAAGTGCTCAAGCACAAAAGGTTATATTCATTCGAGTAAGTTTTCTTGAATTAAATGTTGAATCTTGTTTGGTTTGTTGATGTATTTCATTTACTTTATAGCTTTCCAATGACAATCATTGCTTCAAATGGCTTGATGAGGCGTTGCTTGATGAAATTGAACGTTTGGGTAATTTGATTGCTCGGCTAGACGAAGGTATGAAAGAGATCTCAAGGTCCACTAAAGAACATTAAGATGTGGAGATTAAGAAGATGCGAGCTATGGTTGAAGAAATGGAAGCAATGGTTAAAGAGGTCAAATGTAATTCAAAGAAAGTGATGGGGTCGCTTGAGTTTTTAGGTCGTTGGTCGTCATGGCAATTGTCAAAATTAGTGTAGTGTACGTTAGCAGTTAGAATAGGCCAGGACTAGATTTAGAAGTATGTTAAATGGCATTCCATTCAAGTTTTATATCGGTCCGTTTCTATGGGATTTCTAAGTGTATTCAATCAAGTTTTTATTAATATAAACCATCGGTTTGACTTTGATTTGAAATACACACAATCGGTTCGACTAATTAAGAGTGAACTATAAACCAAACCTATAAACCATCATGATTTTCAATCATAAAATATACCTTCAAGTGTTAATTTGGATTAATGTAAAGTGTTAATGTGTTAATGTTAATGTTACAATCGTGATTGTCAATCATAAAATCTGTATTCTAATCATTAAAGTATTAATGTTAATATAAACCATACTATGCTAATGAGTATCCTCACTCATAAAAGAGTAGTATAGTTATGTCAAGCATGTTAACTTATCAATATTATGTTCATTCTTTTTTCATGATTGTTCGATAACAGTGATTTTCTGTTTGTAATCATCATACATGTTATTTAACAATATAATCTCTATAATTTTACTACTTACTATAGCCTTATAAGTGGTCAAACTAAATAGTATAGAAATCCAAGAATAGTATAACTACATGCGTTTCATCACAACTAACAAACTTGGTGTAAAAGTTAACAAAATTCAAAAGTTTCGAAAATTTCAAACTTTCACGACATTTCAATTCATTCTCCATTTGACATGTATTTGTATGTAGATTGTGAAAATATCCAAACAATCAAAAGAACAAAATTTTGACAATTTTCGGTAAAAATTTCAAATTTTGGAAATTTTCCCAAAAAATTGAAAATTTCCAAAAACATTTCAGTTTTCCCTCCAAATTCTTCAAACAAAAAAAAGTTTCGATTTTACCTCCAGATTTTGAGATTGTTCAACCACACTACTTTCAATTATATAAATCTACTATCCCTTCCCTGGCTCATTCTCTCACATATCTTATCCTCTTTGACCACAATTCACTGAAAGTTTCAAATCTACCTCACATATGTTTCACGAGCTCATCCTTTTCCAAATGAGTTAAGCCTCTGACGATGACCCGTATTACGTATATGGAGAAAGACATAGAGCATATGAATCACGTTCAGCATGTTACAGACAGCGACTATGGTATTCCTACCTCATGTCCATGTGGTGGAAAAATCATCATCGAAACCTCAAACAAAACTTCTCCATTTGTCTATGGAATGAGATACTTTATTTGTAATGTCTATAAGGTGAAATCTCAGAAGTTCCATCTCTACTTCTCTCTTCTTACAATGATAATGATGAATATGTTGTGTATTTGTAGGACGATGGATTGCACAGCCGCACACGGTGGGATAAAGCCATCGAGAAGGAGGTGGAAAAATTAACCACAAAGACTATGAACCAGGTTGAGGTAATAATGAGGCTATCAACAAATCTTGCAGACCTGAAAAATGTAGTGAATAATCTAGTCGGTGAAGTCTCTAAGAAGTCTCTCTAGTTCATATGTGTGTGGGTTGTTTGAAGTCTCTAAGAAGTATGTAATAAGTCTCTAAGATGTCTCTAATCTCTCTAAGAAGATACTTTAATTGTAGAAATCTCTTTCATATTCCTCTCCTCTAGTAAAAGAACCTGTTGTTTTTACATCGATTTTAGAAGACTATTTCATGACTAAAATGATGTGGATGTTTCCATGTTTAAAATATGTATGTTGCTTTAGCTGTGTTCTGAAAACAAACAATAAAGTAATAACACAACAAAAATAATCGAATTGTAAAACATGTTTTATGACTAAACAGGTTCATGTGTTCTGAAAACTAACTATAAGGTAATAACAAAACAACTTTAAATAACCAAAGAACAAAAATGAGTAATGACAATTCGATTATATAACCAACATAACTTAAAAATAATTCGATTACATAACCCAAAGGACAAAATGAGTAATGACAATTCGATTACCTAACCAAAATAAGGCCAACTACTTATACGAGTTTAAGGCCAATTCACCAAACTTATGAAAACATGGAACACAGTCAATTCTTGTCCCGCTCAGAGTGCCTCGTATTACATCCTATCTCTGAAGATGTCCTTCTCTTTGTTTTCCTTACCCTCTCCTGGTCTGCACTAGAATCACACACCTCCTTAACAGCCACTTCTATCATATTTATTTTCTTTTCCATCCCTTGAACCATATCCATGACTTCTTTGGCAGTAGTAGATTTAGAGACCTCCTTAACAACCACTTCTATCTCATTAATTCTCTTATCCATCCCTTGAACCATATCTGTGAGCTGTCTGAATCCGTTTTCCATTAATGCTTTTAACTCATTCAAATCAAAAGACTCATCCTTTGCAGCTGTCTTTGCGGCCTTTGAAGACTTTCTCTTTTCAACATCGTCCTTTCTAGCTACAATATCTTTCTTGTACATTCATATAAACCATATATTATTCCCTCAGCCATAAGACGCCTTATCCAACCATCAACAGCAGCATCATTTTCGTCATCTTCTTTTTCAATATCACGGACTAGGTAATACTCCTCCGTACTTGGTGATAAGATACTTTCAATTCCCTGAAATTACAAAGCTTGTTCACCTTTATTTTAAATAAAATTGCAATTACAAAATAACAATACAAAGCTTTTTTTACCTTTGTTTTACCCAGAGCCATGTTTATTTCTTCAATCGTAAATCCCTTCATTGAACTACGCTTAAACTTGCTCTTGCACATCCTAGGACATTCACTTTTGGCATCAGTCACTTCTTCTCGCAACTCCTCATCAGTCTCGGAATTGCTTCAAAGGGTAGAAGCTACAAAGAAAGACATAAAGTGAAAATCAAATAATTCACTACATAATAGCTTACAACTACATAATTCAATCACATACCTCCAATGGTATTATGAAACCAGCAAGATTAGCAGAGGGATTGGCAACTATGTCAAACAGATTCATCATCCTTCGAATTTCAGATAATGTGTCAAAGAAAGTGTACCTACCCCATGACAAAGTAAGATAATCATCAAGATCTGAAACAACTTTCAACAAAAACGTGTCTACCGGTGTTACTCGTTTTCCTCGCTTCCCACTTCCTTTGATCACAACTGTTAGGAAGTACAATACGACCATCTTCAACCTATCGCTTGTAGCCTTCTTCATTTTCAGAAATTTTTCCTCCACAACTTTTTGTGTCACTCTAGCATTCTTAAAATGCTTCTCCACAAATCTCAAATCCCCATACACTCTTTATACCTTTCTGGATATTGATGGCAATGAAGACCTGAAATTAATGCCTGCTCTTTTAGTGAATACCGGATTGGTATCCCATTCACAACAAACCAGACTTCCTTCTTTTTCTTAATGCGTGCCATCTGAGCTAAGAGCATCCACATCCTCATCGTCTTGTGGTTTACATCCCTCGGCATATGAAAGAAATGCAAGAATTGTGGATGATCATAGAACCACTGCTTCTCGAAGTTGTCAAGCATTCTCTCTATTGTATCCACCCAACATAACACCTAGTTGAGATTTTTATTGTTTTTGTATACTTTGTTGTTGGCAAATACATTTCTGATTCCATTACTCCTATTTCGTCAGCAGAATCCTACAAAAAAGGCAAATTGTTTGACTACTTCAACAACATGAAGAAACAAATCAATGAGATATATTAATTAATATAAACAAGCTATCAATGAGATATGTTCTACAATCATACACTATATGCTATCAATCATTGGGAATAAACTGAAATCACACAAAAGTGTACACTATACTTCAATCAAACAAACAAAACAAATAAAACAACAATGGTTGATCAAAATAAACTTCCACACTAATTTAGATAACAGTGTAAGAAGAAAAACAAATAACAAAGCTAAATCCCTTAGATCAGAAATTTCATCAAGATATTGTTCACTACTTTTAACATTTTTTTATCATACTCATCAGGGCTCTACTCATCACAGGGATTTCCTTAAATCTTACTTCTCAGAAGTAACCAAAATCAGAATCTATGGACTAAGAAGTATCCACCTGAATCGTAACATAACAAAGTAGAATACTTTTAAAGAGCCATTGTGACTGAATGATCAAATGAAATATGATCTATCCACTAGACATAAGACGAGAGGAGACTTGTTTTAATCATTTAAGCTTCCAAATTCCAACAATAAGGAAAACAAGAGCAGAGCAAAGCAAGAATGAAAACAAAATCAAAACTTTTAGAATTTTAAGGCAAAAGAAACAGAAAATTAGAACTATGAGTCATACAATCAGTCAATTCCCAACAATACACCAATACACTATAAAGGCAGCCCCAACAATACCATTACTTTCTAATCTCAAACTTATGCCAATCCCATTCCACACCATTAACAATAGATAAAAAAAAAAGACTTACATTTTCATCTTCATCAGCATCTTCTTCTTCTCCTTCCGGATGCTTGTTTTCCAGCAGCTCATTTTCAACTCCTTTCGATGGCTTGTCTTCAACTCCTTCTGGCGGCTCATCTTCAACTCCTTCTGGCGGCTCATTCTCAACTCTTTCCGGCGACTCAAATGCTGCAAAGGCTCCCTCATCTTCAACTTTGTCATCTACATCAATTCCCTATGGATCATTGGCTGGTGGAGGAGAGGGAAGTGGTCTTAAGGAAAGATCTGGACACATCCAACTTCCAACACCACTATAGCGTCCTCCAAACGTTGTGCGCACCATCGACCTAAGCAAAGATGGATTCGTCACAAGTAAAAGAGATATCGAAGAAAAGAGAGTGTGAGAATATCTGTGACATAGCGATTGAGTACTCGTTTGTAAAAGAGAGAGCGTGAGATAGATGGATTACTTACTTTGGCTGAGGATTTATGCAATTAATGGTGAAGAGACAGATCATGGAGGATCGCCTAGGGTTTCAGCCGCATGAAAAAGAGGGAGATGGAAAGTGAGAAACGATGAAATCCCGATGAAAATTGAAGAGCTAGAAACTTGAGGAATTAGGGTAAACTGGTATTTACAATTGATTTTTGGTTTAATTTATTCAGGCTAGTTTGAGTTTCAGTTCATCAAAATACAGAGTATCGGATCTGGGTTTTTGTTGTTGGGTGGGTTAACCCAGATTGGATAGAGGACAGAGTTGTAAACAACCACTCATTTTTTTTAAAACCGATTTAAATAATTCATTATTTTTATTTTTATTTTTATTTCTAGGAGAGTATCCTAGACACATTTTCTCCGATTAGGAGTATTTGAGTCATTGATCCTTTCTAGTTGTCGCTTGTAAAGATGTCTTTAACTTTTAAGTCACTAAGATTTTAACACATGTCATTTGAATCATAAGCTAGGATATTGCGCTTACGTCCACCTTTTTAGGTAACACAATGTGTCAATGCGCAAACTACATAGCTAATATCAGAATACAGAAGACAACAATCAAGCAAAACTAATCACTAAAAAACAACAGGAAGGTATAGAATGACATAACTGAGACAATCTTTTCCTCACTCATCAACTTAAAAGTAAACATGGGATGATGTCAAGAATAAGCTCAAATTTCAGCATGATTAAAGTGCATGAGTAAGTAATGGAATATATATCACAGACTATTGTTCATTTTTGCAATCTCAAGCATTGGACATTCGATAACAAATCTCCTAGAAAACCAAATCAAGATCATAAATCGTTCTGATGTCATCATGATTATGGAATACAGTTTCAGAAAAGACAAAATCAATTCCTGTTTAGTCAGTTGTCACAGAATTGAGTCGCTAAAATAGTAGAGACCTTCAAATCGAACCAAACTGTCAGCTTTTTCTGGATGCAGTCTCCTAGCATTTTTACCTCCATCAATTACAATTAGTTTGATTTATATATAGAAGTACATGAAGCTAACATTGGTTAGAAATTTAGAATACAAAAGGGAGTTGATATTTGTATGTTCTAGATATTGCTAGCCAGGCTAAGGAAAGATCATCTGATAGCTGAAAAAAATACAATTATAGATAGTTGGCTACTTTGAACCGATTTTAATCACTCAGCATTTTTTCTTACAAGCCCTTGAAAACATATCCCTTATGTTCTTTGACCCAGTCTCTACCTTTGCTTGCTTTGTCTGTTTTCCAGGTTTTCCAGGTTTTCCTGGCTTCTGATTTGCTTTCTCCTGACACGAACGTAGACTAGTAGAGTTAGTAACCAAGAAGACCAAACACAATGAAATGGAATTTAGAGCTCTTGTCTACATTTTTGCACACGCATACACACCTGTAATGAATTTGAGGATGCCATGTTATTCTCATATGCAGTTGGAAGATTCTCCATATTGATTTCTTTCATCGTTGGGTCGACAAAGTCGAGTCTGTAAAATAAACCAGACATAATGAACGCTTTTATAAGAAATATGATTCTCTTTTGCTGAGTGATTGACTATTTCAGATTTTGATTTTTAGTAGTACCCAAGATGATCATAGAGAAGCTTCAACCAAGGCTCTGTCTTTAGGTACTCTCCCACAATTGAAACGGCATCTACCACTGTACAGATTAAACCAATATCAGTGAAAAGCCATGTTACATCACCTCTTTAAGGGTCAACAATGAAAGGAGATATGAACCAACACTTCATAGAGATGCGCCATTTCTGGAATCACACACTAGTAAAATGATTTCTGTTCTAGAGCTTACATGTTTGTTTCTCATCTTGAGCTGCATAGTTCTTGTCCAGTTCTGGCAGAGTCTTCTTCAAACAGCAGACCTGCGTTCATTAAAGTCCATTCACCATAAGGATATGAATTAAGAATACACAAGCTGGCATGCATTCTCTTTCCCTCACATCCATACAGAGAGACAAGAATTACAGACTGAAACAAAACCAGCTAGGAGACAGAGCATTAAACTCAACTACTCTCTCTTGAGGCCAAAATCCAGAATTCACCAGGCAATATCCAAAAAGACATATAAGCATTAAACATGCCTCATTTCTGAAACATATGTGGTGCACGTAATGTAGTGATTCACACACATGTATCACTTTTAGATGGAAAAGGTATTCAAAAAATTTAACTGGATAGCAGAAAAAGGCTGCAATAATTTACCAATAAATAATGTTCTAAAAAGAGCAGACCTTATAACTTAACCAAGCTAGAACTTTTGAGTTGTCAAGCCGATAGAATTTCATAGATCCAACATCTGCAAGAAGAGATGAAAGACGAATGAGAAAATCAAACAACTAGAGATCACCAAGCTCTCCAATATGATGAGAACTTTTGGATTACTGTATATAAAAAGAATTTAAAAGAGCTACAGAAGGGATGATCTGGACATCTGAGAATTCTGGTTCAGTTAAGTGTGTACAACCATGTTTTTCGATAACAATAGAGCAGCAATTTACCTTGAGTTTGACAAACGACTTCCATATACTTCTCTGCAAGTGACGACAAATGTTGGTATCCTGGATATCCTTCGACAAATAAAATCTCATCCAGTTGCCTGAACTTTCCAGAATCTTCACCTTTCTACAGATCAATATATCAAGATCACATTTAACATTTCTGACACATGGAAAAATCAAAGGAAATAATAATGAATTAAGCAGAGCCACAGAGCATAGAGTGACCTTCATTCTTGCTTCATCAAAAATAGGCAACAAGATGAAAACAGGGTCAACTGGAGTGGCCATGTATAAGCTTCCATCTGTAAGTAGTTATACACAATAATGTTGGCTCGCATATCAATGACTCATAATCGCCCGGAAATTAATCATTTGTTATACACAAACTAATGATCAAAGATAAGCAGAGAACGTGCCTTCAGATATGTAATCTCCCAGGAACCAAGAACCATATGATGATTGCTTAAACCATTGAAGTTCTTGAAGCATCCCATTATTAATAAGGTAGCAAGCTCCGTTTTCTGTCATATAAGGGAAGATACCAAACCACATTCTTGTTACTAGGTGAAATTTGCTGAACAACATTATATAGCAAGTGTATCAATAATATACATCCAATTACCTGATTTTGGATGGCGAAGGGTTAATAGTTCTCCGGGTTTCTTTCCGCCACAACCTGAAACTTCATATATGAAACAGAATAGGCCATGTTATCTATAGCACCAAGGATATTTAACTAGCATTGCAAGAAAGGTTTAAATTAGAGCGTAGACCATACTAGAGGGTTGACTTATTTGGGATAATCAGCTACATTGATGAGCATATCTATATAACGAACAATACAGTCTAAGTAACCCTAGAGAAATAAAACTAAGCTCATTTTTTTATTCAAACCAACGTTTTCCAGTCATTGGTAAACACTGATTAACATTGTTAACAGATATTCAAGGTAATCTAAGTCAGTTAGCCACCAAGGTAAAATCCCCCAGTCGTTATTCAATAGGGGGACAAAAATTGCAAATCTTGAATAAAATCTGAAGCATAAGAGAGAACCTGGGGAAATAAGAACTCGTGTCTTCTCAGTTCCTTCCCACCAAACGGTAGAACTCATCTTCAAAATCTAATCTTCAAGCTTTCGCAAACCTAAACTCTACATAAATCAGCCGACCCAAGTAGGGTGTGCAGTCGTTATATCAGACTCATAGAAGAAGATACCCTTATTTAAAACCGAAGTAAACTTTAACCAAACCCCATAGCGAAAGCTAGATAAATAAACATTGAAGATTTCGAAACCCTTGACATCAATTTTAAATCATGTACCGTGGTGAAGGCAAGAAGGCTCGCTCGCAATTAGTGAGGTAAATGATTCAGGATGAAACTTCTGTAAGACATTCCATCGAACAGTTAATGTGCAATCGAAAGACAAAACTAGGTGTCCAAAAGCTTTGGAACAGACAGAGAAACGAGAAGTGACTGATCAAATTCATCAGATTGGCGCCATCACAGAAGTAGCGCGCGCATCTAAATACGGGCCTGGGCTATCAACAAAAAAGACTAAGCCCATAACAAAATAAAGATATTTTCCAAATGGACCCGTAGGAACTACAACCCATTCCTCCATATTTTATTCTAAAATAGAGTTTTCTTCAATTTCTTCTCAAACTCATTGTTCCATTTCATACTCCAAAATAATTTTCGAAACATATTATTTTTTCAATCTATTAAATAGTTTTTTTTATAGATTTCACCCATTTAATTTATTTTTGACAATATTATAAAATATTATTGAAAATTAAACCTATATTATTTAATGATACTAAATTACACTAAATAAATAGAGAAATAAAATACAAAAATATTTTTATAAAGTAGGTTATTGTAGTCACGCGCTTGGACACGCATTGGCAGTTATGCGATTGTAAATTTTTTGATTATCGTCTGCGTCTTCTCTAATCTCGTTCTGCCATTGATTCCAGCCCGATCTCCTTGTTCTTATTTCGTTCTCGTTTCTACTATTTGATTTTTGTCTCTATGATTGTGAAGCTTTGGGATTGTCACTTTTTCTCGTTTCTATTTCTGGATTTTTTGTCCTTTGTTTTGCATCTTGGGTTCGGTGCGTGGTCTTTGCATCGCCTCCATGGACATTGACTCAACTCCAATTCTTGCTTCGAGTTCGCAGATTCCTACTTCTAAGTCTGATCTTCTGGCTCATGAGACAAAAATGTTGTCTAATTCAAAAGCTTGGGCTTCTGTTGCAAAGCCATCTGGTACAATTTCTTCCTACAATCTGGACCTCAATTTCTCTGATGCTAGTGTCTCATCTTCTGCTATTCCTAAGGATGTTCTTGTGGATCCTACCCCGTTATGATCCTCTTTTGTTCTTGGTAACTTCATTGGTGATGTTCCTCATATTGGTTCCATTCACGTAATAGTCAACAGAATTTGGCAAAATTCTGCAAAGAGTCTTAAGATTGATGCTCATTTTGTTTCTGCCAATGCTGTTTTGTTTCGGATTATTGATGATTCCATTCGTGGTCATGTTCTCCATCGTTGATTTTGGCACATTGGTGAATTTCCAATGATAGTTCGTGAATGGTCTCCCTCTTCTGCTACTATTGATCCTAAACTTTTCTCTATTCCACTTTTGGTTGACTTTAGAGATGTTCTGCAACATCTTTTCTCTTATAAGGGTTTGAGTTTTTTGGTTAGTCACATTGGTGAACCTATTAAGCTTCATCCAAGGACTGAGAAGTGTTTCTGTTTTGATATAGCTCGGGTTTTGGTTGAAGTAAATATGCAACGTCCTCTTCCCTCTTCCCTCTGTGATTACTATCCCTGCTGGCACCTACCTGTGTCCAAAGTCCAAGTTTCCTACCCATTGCTTCCTTGTAAATTTCTTGTTTGCAACAAATGGGGACATGATTCTCAATTTTGCTCTTCTCAGACTATTTATGCTTCTCCCACCATATTATGCAAGACTTCAAGTCATGCTACTCCATCAGTTGTGTCTTCTGCCGCTGTCTCTATGACCAATAATCTTGTTGTACCTGTCTCTATGACTGATACTCTTGTTTTACATGTTTCCAAATCAACAAGGTTAGCTATTGATGAGGTTGTACCTGTACCGAATTCAGAACCTTCCCTGAAACATGTGACTATTTCTCCTATGGAAAAATCACATGCGGTACCACCTAGTACTCAGCCAACTAAGCGCTCTTTTTTGGAATCTGATGATGGTCATAAGTCTCTTGACTGGACCATCATCAGAAAATTAGGTCGTATCTCTTCCAAACATTCTGATTGTACCAAACCTGCTTCAGATTCTCCATCTAATATCTCTTCTCGACCAGTTTCTCCCTTTAGGTTTCAGGTTTTGGAGAATTTTCAAGAAGAAAGAGAAATTATGGAATCTTCAAACAAATCCATTGATGTTTCGACTCATCATTCAAAGCTCAAGTCTAAAGATATGAAAGCCAAATCTATTCACTCCAGGAAAAGTGATAAAGAAAAAGAAAATGTTCTTACTTTAAGTCAGATTTCCACAAGGAAAGCTTCCTCTCAAAAGCCATGACATCTTATTTTGGATTGAATGTTCGTGGTTTTAACAAACCACGTAAACATATTGTTGTTAAGTGGTGGATTGCTGAGATAAAGCCAATGTCCGGTAGCATTTTTGAGACTAGAACCCTTGAGCAGAATAGTTTTTCAATCATGAAATCGTGTTTCCTTGACTAGAGTTTCTTTGAAAATTATGATTTCCACATACTTCGTCGTATTTGGTTTAACTTCTGAGCTGTTTTTCAGGTCACTCTCCTAGTGAAAAGTTCTTAGTATATTACTTTTCTTGTTACCTTTGTTGACTCAGGGATTTCCCTAATCTGCTCGGCCATCTATGCTTCAAATTTTGAGTGTGATCGTAGGCATCTTTGGAGTGATCTTCCCACAGTTAAAAGAAAATATGCTCATCTAAGTCTCCCTTGGATTCTTATAGGTGATTACAACCAGATATTGTCTTCCAATAAGCAATCCAACATCTCTACTCATTTTCCTTCTCAGCTTGGTATGAGGAACTTCCAAGATTTTACTTCCTCTTGTGACATCACAAATCTTCCTTTTATTGGCCATATCTTGACTTGGTCCAATAAAAGATCTAATGAGCCGATTGGTAAAACACTTGATCGATGTCTTGTTAATGCTTCTTGGATGGCTTCGTTTCCTCATTCATTTACAGCGTTTGAAACTAACGGCATCTCCGATCACACTCGGTGTCTAGTGCATCTATCAGTCCCTTTTTCTGGAAATCAGAAACCTTTTCACTATTATAATTTCCGATCAACGATTGAGCAATCTTGGTCTTCTTCTGAGCCTTTATTTCACTCACGATTTACCATTTATAGGTTCCATAGTAAATTGAAGCTTCTCAAGCGTATTTTACGTTATCTGAATTTCACTAAGTTTGGTAACATCCCTGCCAAAACGAAGAGTGCTTTTGATGATATGTGTAGAGCTCAGAATGATGCTTTTTTATAGCCAGATACTGATTCTTTTATGGCTATTACTGAAGCTACTTCTCGATGGCACACACTTGCATTTCTAGAGGAATAATTTTTCAAACAAAAATCAAGAATTAATGGCTCAAAGAGGGGGATCAGAACTCTACATTTTTCATCGTATCTCCCAAACTCGTTTTCCAAAAAAATATTATTAGGCGTATCACTACTGACTCTAGAGTGGTTCTCTCCAATTTGGAGAGTTTAAAGGTTGGGCAGTCAATTACTATAAAACATTTCTTCGCACAATCCTCTTGTTGAACCTATTGATCTTTATAACCTTGTAGATCAGTCTTGTTCCTCATCTTCTGCAGATTATTTAATCTCTCTTGTCTCTCCAGAGGAAATTGTAAATGTTGTTCGCTCTTTGCCTTCTAACAAGGCTCCAAGACCTGATTGGTTTCCATGTTGAATTCTTCAAATCTACTTGGAATGTTATTGGAAGAGATTTCATTATCGCTATTAATCATTCTTCATCTATGGATATCTTCCTTCAGGTGTTAATGACACGGCTTTGTCTTTAGTTCCTAAACATTCTGAAGCCACTTTCATGAAAGATTTCAGGCCTATTACATGTTGTAACCCTATCTACTAGGTTCTCCAAAATTCTTGCTAATCGTTTTAAAAAAATTATCTTTGTTGTTATTGCTCCCAATCAGACTACTTTTGTTAAAGATAGGCTCCTACTTGAGAATGTGTTGTTAGCCTCTAAGTCTGTTAAGGATTATCATAAGAGCTATATTTCCTCTCGTGGTGCAATCAAATTCGATATTGCCAAAGCTTTTGACACCCTTAATTGGTTTTTTGCTATCTTAGTTCTTCGTGCAATGGGTCTCCCAGATTGATTTGTTGATTGGATTCATACCTGTATCTCTACTGCTTCATTCTCGGTTTCTATTAATGGTGATTTGCAAAGTTTTTTCTCTAGCTGTCGTGGCACTCGTCAAGGTTGTTCACTTTCACCTTACCTCTACGTGTTGATGAATAATGTGTTATCGAAACTTCTTAATCTAGCAGCTGAAAACTCAAAATTTGGCTACCATCCCTCTTGTAAAGATGTGAAGTTAACACACCTCAGTTTTGCTAATGACATACTTGTCCTCTCTGATGGTTCTCCGAGGTCTTTACAGTGTATTATGGATGTGATGACTCATTTTGGTAAGATTTTAGGTGTACATGTTAATGTAGCTAAATCCTCCATTTCCATCACTGGGAGAAATCCTTTGTCCACCATTTCAGCTTCTAATGCTGCTGGAATTCCCATTTGTAGCCTTCCTATAAGGTATTTGGGTCTTCCCCTCACTTCCAAAATGATGTCTAGATCTGATTATGAACCCTCCTTGCTAAAATTCGTTCTCAAATCACATCTTGGGCTGCTAAATCTATTTCTTATGCTGGTAGATTACAACTCATTCAATTAGTAATTTCTAGTTGATACAAGGTTAATTATAGAATCTAACATCTCGTGCGTATCGTATCAATGTAGCACTTAAGGATCAAATCTATGAAGACCAATAGTTACACTATCAATTTTTAGAACGAACTTAAGGTAAGACAAATCAAATAACAATGGAAACTAAACAAAAACATATACGATGTAAAACTAATAAATAAAAGCATCAGGCACCAGAAATTCATCAGGAAGCAGAGACTCAAAACCAGGAAACTATTCAGGGCATTCATTCAACCAATTCTCAACTTAGACATAGAATTCTAGCAAACCCAATGTCGTGGTGCCTACTACTATGTCTATCAACCTGGTGCTCCTAACTATCGTTGGTCCTAGGATGTAAACATGCATTAATGAATTGGTCTCATAGGTCCACAACTATCCTTAACAATCAACTGTCGTTGGTTAAAGCTAATTGCTCATCTAAGCTAGTTTAGGCATCTAACAAGCTTTTGGAGAATTAAACAACCTAAGATCCTAGACTAGGTGGCCACTCTAACCTAAGCATTAAACTCATTCTTAGATGGAGAACAGATAACATCAAGCCCTGTTTGGTCCTAATTCATTGAATCCCTAAATCCCTAAAAATCCCTAAACATGATTAGAAAACTACTCAAGCATAGTAGAAAGAACAAATAAAGAAGAATATATAAACATAATGATAAACTGAATTAAATAGAATTAGGGTTCATAAGTATTCTCCAATGGTGTTGTGGAGGATAGAGATCTTCTCCCTGAAAGGTTACAAGAGTGGATGCTGAAAATAATGATAGGATGCCCTAAAAGTTCTAAGAAAACTATTTAAATAGATTAAAAACGCATCTGGTACAAAATAAGAAAAATCTGGTTTTCTCTTCGCAATATCAATGATCGATCGACCAAAGGGTTGATTGATCGATCAGGGTGTAGAATGGTCGATCATGATCTTAGCAGGTCGATTATCAGGTCGAGTGCATCTTCTGGTGGCGTCTGTTCTCGGCCAGAATGACATGTCTTCAGTAAAATATTCATATCTTCCTAACCGATTGTCCGGTTACCCTCAAACTACCTACAAATGAAAGCTTACTCACGTAGCTATCTTTTTTCAAATTTCAGCTCAATCCAATGGTGGGAAGTCTTTCAAAAGAATCCATACTTCTGACGCTTCTGCATGATTATGCATCTCCATATGCTCGTCTTCACTCCAAACAGCTCATCTTTTCCAAATGTGAACTATGACCTGAAAAGACTCTAAAACAGACTAAAACACTCTAAAACACATACTTTGACTCAATAAAACTATGACTAACAAGGGTTAAAAACCAATAAAAACACCGCCGATCACTAGTACATCAAATTTTTGTTGTTCGGCTTTTAGAATTCCTCATCGTTGTTTGGATGAAACTAAGATAATGTGTTCAGCTTTCTTGTGGTCTGGTTCTCCTAACATCTCTTCCAAAGCTAAAGTTAAGTGTGCTGATATTTTTTTACCCAAGAATGAGGGTAGCCTTGGTCTTTGTTCTTTAAGAGAATCTTCTACAGTTTTTGCTCTGAAATTGATTTGGCGTATTGTGTCCTCTAAGTCTTCTCTATGGGTTGATTGGATCCATAAGTATCTTCTTCACAAGGGCTCATTTTGAGATATAAAATCTTCTTCTCTTGGCTCTTGGATGTGGTGAAAACTTCTTAAACTCAGAACTGAAGCTTATCCATTCTTTAAGGTTGATATTAAATATGGTTTGGACTCCTCCTTTTGGTTTGATAATTGAAGTGGTGAAGGAAAAATATTAGACTTGGCTGGGACCAATGGCACTCGATTTTTTGGCTTGCATCGTAATATCTATGTGGCTGAGGCTTTGTCTAATCCTCTTTGGCTTAATCTCTCAGCTTGCATCAGGAGATTTCCAACCATTTACGGTATTGTATCACATTATCTGCCATTTGATTTGGTTGATGCTTCAGACTCTATTCTCTGGAGAGACTCTTTGACTGAGTTTAAGGATTCCTTCTCCTCGTCCTCTAATTGGTAGTAGATAAAGAATTGGGATATCAGTGTTAATCGGCACAAGTTGCTCTGGTTTTCACTAGGCATTCCACGTCAGTCCTTTATTGCTTGGCTAGCCTTCAAAAACAAGCTCTCCACCGGTGATCATATGAGATCTTGGGGTTCAACTCAAGGTTGTACTCTTTGTGGTGAACTAGATGAGGCTTGTGATCATTTGTTCTTTGCTTGTCCTTACAATTTTACAGTTTGAAACGAGTTTTGTGGCAAATTGCTTGGGCAGACTATTACTCCCGACTGGCACGACACTATCTTGGATCTTTTCAGTTTCCGTTTTAGTTTTGTTGATAGGATTATTGTCTCTTTGCTCTTCCAATCAGTCCTCTACCATCTTTGGAAAGAGAGGAATGTTAGGATTTATGGTCGTGTTTGGTCCTCTACTTCCACTCTTGTTTGTTTGATTGTTAAACTCATTCGCAACCGGATTTTATCCTTTCACTATGTTTTCCCTCATAGGTTGCATAGTTTTCTTCAAAGATGGTTCGAATAATTTTTTATTTAGCATTGTGTTTTTCCTACTTCGCCACATGTACATAACTTTTTTTGATGATCAATATATTTTACATTTCATCAAAAAAAATTGTTTATTGTAATAGTTTTGTGAGTTTATCAAATTTATAAAGTTTTATAAAGTGGTTTATTGTAATGATTTTATGAGTTTATAAAATTTCTTAGGTATAATATGTATAATTACGTATAGTATATATATTATTAACTAGATTAATCGTTTTTAAAATATAAATTAAAATATATAGTTTTATTAAGCATAATTGATGCAAATAGTTTTGTTTATATAAAAAAAATAAAGAATCAATTTGTAAATAAAAAAAGTCTCACTCCAAAATGAAAGGATGAATATTGGAGAGATTATGGAGTAATACTATTTATCCCTCCATTTTAGAGTAAGATATGGAGTAACAGTATTTATAGTGAGATATGGAGTTGGATTGGAGTTGGTTTTCCATAAATGTGTATTATAGGAGAAAATAGAGTCCGGTTGAGATGGCCCGAGTAACAATTCCGTCCAAACATATGAAGAACCTTAGATGGAGTCTCACACAATCTTTTGAGAATAGGCCAAAAGCCGGTAAAAAGAAAGAGATGAGTGATATTATAACCATTCAAATAACAGAAAAGAACTACATTAACATACAGAGAAATCAAACTATGTACCGAAAAAACATCGGTACTTCTCTGGAAAATGTTTAAACCAAATGATAACCCAAAGCAAAAACAAAGTTACTGATCGATACCACTACATAAGAATCTAAGAACCACAGCAACAGAGAGTCAATCTCATGACTTCTAAATATTACCCATTACAAAAGACAAAGGTATATCATGCTGCTTGTGTAGTGTTCTTTCTTCTTCCTTCATAAGCTTAAAAAGAAAGCATATCATAAAAAAAGCCAATCTTCAAGTTGAAACTGTACAAAATAAGTCCTTTCTCTCCCTCACAGGTGAAGAAATCCATGTTAAAAATTCCGGATAAAAGAGCTGTTTTTAGAGAGAAGTCGTTGTTGATGCAGAGTCATTGTTCATGAGTACACACGATCACATAAACTGTACACAACACTGACTGGCTTTTTTGCAGCACCTTTCCATTTAACTCTCTCAAGTTTTCCATTGGAGACAGAACGTGGAACAACGGTTTCTTGGCAGCTTTGTTGCAGTAAAATGTCTAGTTCTCCACTAGCTGCTCCAATTAGTCCTGCAATTTTTTCATTCAAGAAACGATTCCAATTTAAGTATGCGGTTATACAAAGAAAGAAACCAGAGAATTTTTGGATTTTCATTCACCTAGAAACAAAGGAGATGGTTTTCCGGGTCTTGATTTGTACTCGGGGTGGAATTGAGCTCCGATGTAAAACGGATGGTTAGGTAGTTCGACGATCTGTAATATCAAATGTAAAGAATTATAACCAAAAATGATGGAAAAAAATGCATGTGGTGTAACGAGTTAGCAATCAGCTTATACCCCCATTCGCTGATTTGTCTCGTCTTTTCCTGTGAATATGAGTCCAGAGCTCTCAAAACGTGGAACCATGGCTGGATTAACCTGTAAGAGAATATCTTGTTTTAGCTTTTAAATTTCAAAGAGATAAGTAGTATCTCTTCTAATCTGGAAACTGCTTATAATACCTCATATCTGTGTCGGTGTCTTTCATCGACAAAACCTTTGTTCCCATATCTACGACATTTAAAGGAATACGATATCGGTTAAGCACTGAGAAGTTGAAACTTTTTAGCAGAGAAAAAGACAGGTGCCTACAGTTTTGCTGAATTGGAGTCCTTAGCTTGGAAATAAGTTCTTCTTGAGCCTAGCCTCATAGTGCCTCCCATATGCGTTTTCGAGCCCTACTTCATACAAATAGTACAGGACATCCTGAATTAAGTTGAGTGAAGTGATTAAAACTCAAACAGAAAATGTGGAAGGAAACAAACCTCAGGCATGAAGATGACACAAGGGTTTTTGGTGTTAGGATCAAGTTCAGTGCTGTTTGCATCTGGCAAACAGAGTACAGTTCTTGCAAACTCAATCACAGCGAGTTGCATCCCTAGACAGATTCCTAGGTATGGAACTCTGTTTTCTCTGGCGTATTTAGCAGCCAGAATCTTTCCTTCTACACCTCTTTTGCCAAAACCACCAGGCACAAGAATACCATCAGCACCCTGAAGACAAATTACATAGACCCGATCAACCAAAAGTTCATGTCGACACAAGAAAACAGATTTCATCTGATGGAAATGAAAGAATGTTCAGACCTTGAGTAACTTCCAGACGGCCTTATATGTATCCGGATTCTGCAGAGAGAAATGAACTTGCTTCACTTTCCAAGGTTTTCATAATTTAAATTGATAATAGAGCTAAGTGTAATCTATATACATACCTCTTCTTTTGTCTCTTGTTCGAGATCACTAGCTGAAATCCAGTCTATGACTAGTTTCTTGCGCCTAGCCACAGAGGCATGCAAGAGAGCCTGCTCATTAAACACAAGGATTCTTTAATCAAATACTGATATGGAAGCACAACTGTTGACAAAATGAGAATTGATAGAAGATGGCTTGTGAGGAGTTTGATCACGGAAAGGCTAAGATATATGACTACAGTTGTTGAGATTGATGTATCCTGCAAAGGTTTACCTTGTGAAGGGAAAGATATGAATCCAAGAGCTCAGTGTACTTCCCAACCACAGCGATTCTAACCTGAAAACCCAAAACATAATGAAGTAAGTCTCTAGCTGATTACTATGAGATTTACTAAGCATGAAATACCATAGTAGAACGAGGAACACACCGGAACATGCAACTTGTCACTCATTTTAGCCATCATAGACCATTCCTCTAGTGCAGGCTCCTTTGCAATTCTGTATATGGATATATCACACAATGAGCCCTACAAGAATCAGCATTTAATCTATTCGAGAATATGCGTAAGCGAGACACACCCTTTAAGATTCAAGACACTCAAAATAGCCTCGTGTGCCTTTTGTTCCTGCTCAAACAAGTTAAAATGTAAGATATTGGTGATGAGAATAACCTCTTTAGCAGAACTTTGGCGGATGAAAAAGATACTCACTTTGAGAAGCAATGGAATATGCCAAATGTTTGGACAATCGTAGAGAGTGACAACATTTTCCATCTGCAAATGAATAATATATTGTTCAGTAATGTTTATATGTAGAGAGAGGATTAAGTCTTGTCTTTCATATATTACTTACGGGGACATGGCAAAACTGAGAGAGTTTGGCCTTCACATTATCTTCAAGTGGCTACAAAATGAAGTTGAATATAAGAACTTAGAGCCACGTTTTATGAACACACGTTACAAAAGTTTCTAAAGAAAATATAGAGGATGAAACCTTTGTGCTACGGCAAGCCAAAATATTGGGGCTCAAGCCAAGGCCTCTCAAGTCTCGAACGCTATGCTGGGTTGGTTTAGTCTTCTGTAAGCAATTAGACATTGTTAGGACGACAAATCCATCGATTATATAGAATTTCAAAAGAGAGTTAAGAAACTTGCCTGTTCGCCAACAACATTCAATACAGGCACAAGACTGACATGAATCAAGCAAAAATTTTCAGAGCCTGAGAAAGGTTTAGAAAAAACACATCAATCGATCTTGACATTTTAAGTAAACTTTCAACTTCAATTAATACATACACACGAACGACATTCTTACCTACGCGATATGAAAACTGGCCAAGAGCTTCAATAAAAGGCATGGACTCTATGTCTCCTACAAAATTCAAAGAGTAGCTCCATGTTCTTAAACTAACCTCAAAAACTTGATATTGAGTTAGAGTCTCTATGAAGAGCAGCACTAAGTAAAAAATACCTATGGTTCCTCCAAGTTCTATAACACAAACATCAGCTGGACCTGACTGTCCATCCACTGGAATTCTAGCTGCACGCTCAATCCAGTCTTGAATAGCATCAGTAATATGAGGAACAACCTACAAAAGACCCATTCATGACTTTAAGTGCATCTTCATCTCTCTCTTTCAGGAGAACTTCATCAAACACATAATCTATATATAAATCAAGCTTGCTTTTATAGTTACCTGAACAGTCTTCCCAAGATAATCTCCTTTCCTTTCTTTCTCAAGCACATGCTGTACACAAATTTCAAACATGTAAGTTCGAAAATTAAAACTACATATTGACTTTATTTTATAACTTCCACAAAGACACAAACCTTGTAAACTTTTCCAGTAGTTATGTTGTTTTCACTGGTGAGCTTGATATCCATGAACCTCTCATAGTTCCCAAGATCAAGATCAACCTTGATTATTAACGCAAACAAAAAAAGAGTTTCATTAATTGGTAGTTGATCTAATTGAATGAAAACAAAGCAATTTGGTGAAGAAAAAAGAAGAGTCATTAAATTATGTAGTACCTCGCCACCATCGTCCAAGACGAAAACTTCACCATGTTCAATAGGAGACATGGTCCCAGCATCAATATTTAAGTAAGGATCTGCAAACAAATTTACATAATTTAACCTTAAAATCAGCGATTCGATTAGTACAGTAATCAACTATTAAAAAAAACAAAAGTGTTCGACTTTTCTGGAAGAAAACATTAAATTTTTAAGAAAAAAGAATAATAAATCTTTGGAAATTCCAATATCTTTTTACTTTTTGTTTGTACACTTTTCGACACGCGTGAGAAAAAATCCGGGATAAAAAAACCTCCTTTTTCATGTTTATTGTAGCACTGGGGGGCCAAAAATCAAATCCAAAACTTTTCTTTTTCTCAAATTTCACATCTTTCAAGTTGAGAGAAAAATCAAAAGCAAAATGAAAAGAAAATTAGTTATATGAAAAGGAACGAACTTTGCGTGAGAAGCAAAAAAAATGGCGACAAGTTCGTTTTACATGTAAAAAATAACAAGTATGGTTGGCAAAAAGGAGAGAGAAAGAAGACCTATTTTAATGGCAGTGACTCGGAATCCACAGGATTTGAGGATGAGTCCGATGCTACTTGCTGTGACTCCTTTTCCGAGTCCACTCACTACTCCTCCTGAAACCACCACATACTTCATCTTCTTCCTTTTGCTTCGTCTTAAAGATGTTTTTCCCAACTCACTTTCCTGGAAAACAGAAAACCTTTCTAAGCAACTGAGAGAGAGAGTCTGAAAGAGAACACAGAGCAGAGAAATAGAGAGGAAAGCATACAACTTTTAACGGTCCTATAACTTCATTCACATGAAAGAAAATCTAAGTGATTGTTATTAAAAGCTCACGTATTTAATTTATATTCATGTCCTGATTATTATCTTATGTTACAAAGAATCTAACCCAAGTGAGTAGTAAAAGCTGAGAAAGTCTCTGTGTTCTATAGAACAAGTAAGGTTTTGGTTATTATGTAAAGAGGTGACCAGCAAAGAAACAGAGGACGAAAAGAAGAATCTGAGAACTTGAATTTGAATCAGGAGATGAAAGTGTAGAGATACGAGAAGTGAAGGAAGAAGATGAGATATTAGACTTACCTAATAATATTATGAAACGAGAATTGAAAGTAGAGATATATCCAAAATGTGAAGTGAATTGAATGAGAGATTGTGAAGACTGTCAATGCCCTTTTTATAAGCAAGCCTTACACTTGCTTATAATAAGTGTCATTGTATTTAATTTTGCTAGTTAATTCTTAAACTAATATAAGGTGCACACCAAAAAAAAAAAAAAAAACTAATGTTTCCTCTCTCCCTTTTAAGTTTATTATACTCCCTCCGTTTCATAATAAGTGTCATTCTAGTATTTTTCACACAAATTAAGGAAACATATTAAAACTCTATTATACTCTTAATATTTAATTGACTCTTGACATTTTTTTTTTCTTATTGGTTAGTAATGAGGTTAAAGTAGACCATTTATGTTAAAAGTTACCTCGTAAATTTAAAACGACACTTATTTTAAAACGAAAAAACAATCCTAAAATAACATTTATTATGAAACGGAGAGAGTATATTCCATTTTATTTTCACATTAGACAACACAGAAAGGACAAAATCTCTAATACAGTGTTAACATTTGGAAGAGGTATGTTGATTAGGATTTTTTTTTGTCAAACAACTTATTCCATTGAGTTAAATATTCATAATTAGATCAGTAGTAGAAAGAAAAGTGAAAACGATACAAATCACAAACGAAACAGCCATAAATATAAGATAAATCGTTTTCAATCAGAGAGCTCTTGGATAAAGAGTAAGTAGAAGTGAGTTATTGCCTCTGATGAAAGTCTTTATTTTCGATTGACATAAGAAAAACAGTTGAACAAACCATCATATAACTCACCAAATGCAGAGTTCGATTCCGGCGTTAAAAGGCTTTTCTAAAACAGAGAATATTTATGGCTTTTAGGACTAAGTTTCTTTTTCCTATCTAATTTACTGCAATCTGTTTTTTTTTTCTTTTGTGTGTGGAGATTTGGTTAAATACACTTATTTCATTTTTCAACATATAGGTCAAATACTTATACTACAATGTTAAAAGTATATATCATATATTTTTTTAATCATTTTTTTTTGTCAACATTAAGCCACAATTAGCCGGCCATTAGCCAAATTCCTACATAATGTAGGCGGTAAAACTCAATCCCGATATATGCAAGTGAATCTGCTTTTAATGGACTTACCACATGCCACTAGGCTAAAGACTAATTGCATTTTTAATCTATTTTTAAGAAATACATTATCATAAAATCTAAATGCTTGAGATTTATTAAAATTTTCTATAAAAACTTTAAGCTCTACGTTGTATATGAATAAAAGGTAATGTTTACTTTTTTACCGATGTCTCTGAATTTAGGATGTATAGATATATGTATATATTTATTTATTTGTTTCATTGTGGATAATATAAGAAGAAGCCCCTTGGTATTACAAATGTGACATGCCATAATCTCGTAGATAATATCACACAAAATGAACCATTAATAGTCCATGTAAATCAAGCTTTAATACAACGTTATTGATCATGTATTTTTGACGACAAAACTAATATATAGGTAAATGTAATTATGCATCTATAGATTATATTAGATACATATTAATTTCAAATGTGAAATATTTTAGTAGATCATGTATTTAAATGTAAATTTATAGTTATAAATTATAAAGAATAGTATTATTTATTTAGTGTGGGATCCTAAGGATACGGGCTTGGAGCCCTGTGAACCGCAATTCCGGCAAACGGTATTAACTAATGCATGCGCTCTTTGTTATCTTTGTGTTATTATATTAGTTATGCATTATTCTGTTGTAAACTATGATATTTCAACTGTCAATTGATGAAATCTATACTAATTATAGAGTATCATTAAATTTTTAATTTTCATTATGTGTTAGTATTATACAAGATTCGTTTTAGGATGTTAGATAGTTAGAAGTCAAAAAAATTAATTATTTTAATTGTGGATAGCTTTTATAAAACAGTTTCATAATTGCAATTTTATGAAATAGTCCACGGTTTATTGTAGTAGCTTCTAAGTTTCTTTGTCATTAAATCCTTGACTTGTAGTTACTTTGCCCTTTGAAATCATTTGATAGTATAAGTTTTCTATACATTTGTATTGATTACTGTAAGTTTTCTTGGAGTAAATATTATGTATTGCAGTTCCCGAAAATATACTATATATTGAAACTTAATAAATATACAAATTCATAATATTTTTAACAATTATATGCAAATATGCATTTTTAGAGTAAATGCATTGCGAATCATTTTTGTAACAACTGGATTGATAAGATTTAATTTATGAACTGCGAATTGCGAATTCTACTTAATGTAGTGGTGGCTGCAGCCACACATAATGGCCGTTGGTCACTACCAAATGCTAAGTCCAATGTCTCTCAATCTTTACAAACTGTTCTCATAGGATTGTAACCTCATTTTGCTCAAAAGGGTAGAGTTGTAGAGATATCTACAAGTGGAAAGCAAAATTTGATGTTTTCCGATCCAATTTTTATTCATCTTAAACTTGGGACTAAATCAGAACAGTTGGATCACCTTTCATGCTAGCGAAAACGATATGAATAAAAGAAGTCATTCTCTGCTACAGCTTCATCCTTTGGCTTGCCATGCTCCAACATTTGCCAACTCCCATTGATTAGTTAGGGACTTGATGTTTTGCTTGGTTGTGTTATGTGCAACAATGGAACTGAAATCATTCTCACTTCTTCTTTGAGCGTTTTTATTCTAGGGATATTTGGTCTCTCTTTGCAGACATGATACTCGGCAATGCTCTTCTATCACAAATTCTGGCTTGGTGTTCAGGTTCAAGCTCCACAACAAAGAAGCTCACTACTCTAGCGAAGCTCGCCCTATAATTCTCTGTTTACTCCGTATAGCAAGAAAAAAACAACAGGATTTTCAAGCAACAATTAGCTCCGGCCTCAATAATCAGGGCCTCCATGAATGTGCTCCTCCAAACCTGCATCATCTCCTTCCCGGTGACAAGCTTTCTCTCTCTCTCCCTCTCTTCTCACATTTTACTTTGGTTGTATTTGTAAACTCCTAAATTATGTTTTCATGTTCTAGTTTTCGGTTGTAAGTAACGCACTAAACTGCATAATGTTATTAGGTTAATATACGAACTAACATCGAAACTCAAAAGAAAAAAGATTCAATTTATGACTCAGATTCATTTTTTTAAAACCTCTTATTAACTGTCTCTTATAATTTCTTACGGTTTATAATATTTTAAAAAGTTTCTTACTATAAAAACATATATATCATTCAAAATTCTTATAAAATTAATATATAAGATTATAGACAAATATAAATATTAAATTAGTAAAATATTAGAATGAATCAGTACGTAAAATTACAAAAAAATAAAATGAATTAGATAAGTATAAATATAAAATTAGTAAAAAATTATATTACAATATGTTTTAGGCTTATAGGTAGGTATGATACTAATATATATAGTTGAATGAAGTTGAACTTTAAATATATAAACTATTAATTGGAGCATTTAATCACCAGATTAAGAAAAGATCGGCATATTGTAATTTTTTTTATTGTACTACTAATAAGTGGCCCGCCAAAATCTATATATAGTTAGAAATTTCTAAAAACATAATGAATCAGTCTTCACCGGGAAAAAATAGATGTAGTGGGTTTCTCAGTATTTGGTTGACCGACATCAAATTATGTAATATCTCCTCTTTATAAATTATATTTACGTGCTAAATAATGAAATGCTATTTTTTCATCGAGAATTTGTTCTTCTCTGATTTTATATAATTAACTACTTAGGAAAAAAAAAGAGAGAGTAAAATACTGATAATTTATGACTGATATGTATTGTAGTCTTCTAAATTACTCAACGACCATTGCAATAGCACTACGTAGTATTTAACAAAAAAGATAACAGTACGTACTTACTTTGTTATATTTGAGTCACTTAAAACAACACTTAATTTGGATCCTCAATATTTCTTAACGATGTTAGCATTATATATATACATAAGTGGTGCAATTGCAAAAATGTCCTTCACCAAAATTCACTTTCAAAAATTTATATTTTATTTGTTATACTTTTAAAGGAAAAGGGTATTTAAAGAAAGGTATATTGACAAAAACATTTCTTAAAATTTTTCTATATATATATATATATATATATATATATAATTGTGGATAAAGACATGTGAGATAAGATCCGTCCATTATATAAATATCATTAATCTTTTTTCTAAAAAAAATATAATTTTTTAGACACATATCATATTAAAAAAAATATTCTCATACTATACTATTGTTTTCTTGTCACAATATTTTTTTGTCTCACAGTATACTATTGTTTTCTTTTATAAGTATTATTTTTTATCAAAACTTAGATCCCAAAATAATTTACCAGTATAGTTAAGATGATTTTGTTTTACTAGGACATGGCCTTTAATTTTGTTGAGATGCTTGTATATATATATATATCAAAATAATTAATATGCACTTTCACTTATCTACTTTGCGAGGTGTGACAAAAAAATGTCACATGTACAATCAATATATTATGTTTTAAGATATTTTATATCATTACTTCGTTTTTAAGAAATCTGACCAAATAAGAAAGCATAATTGGTTAAATAACACATTTTGAGTTAATAATCAAGAAACTAACATATTTGTTGACCAAATTAAGGATATAGCACAAAACCATACATTTTTACTAATGAACATTTACCTGGTCGTTATCTTAATCTTTTAAATATGTGAAAAAAGAGAGAAATAGACTTGAGAAAGTCTACCTGCTACAATACGAAATCCTATATGCATCGTATAGAACTACTATACAATATAAAGCATATAGTGTAAAACAATGAAAATTATTCATTTATATGGTATATAAAAATAAAGAAACCGAAAAGAATAAGAAAAAGAATGATGAGAATGAAAAAGATAAGAAAAAGTAGGAGAATGGTGATGAGAAAAAGAATAATAAAAAAGGAGAGGAGAAAAAGTAAAAGAGAAGTATGTTGAGAAGTAGAAGTATGAGGAAGATAGAACAAAGAAAGACGATGAATAAAAGAACAAATAAACAAAAATTGATGAGATTTTTCCAAAAATATGTATAAATTAGTGGTTCTATAAGAAAATAAACATACTATATCAATTAGAATTTCTATATATTAGTGTACTATACAGAATTAGATAATAACATATTTGTTTTTATTAAAAAAATTGTTTATTTTAAAAAATATAAGTCTTAGTATATACTGAAAAATACTATATTTTTTTGTTAATATTGGGTCACAACTGACTGGTCCATTAGTCAAGTTTCAACATAATATAGGCGGCGGGACTCGATCCTAAGACGTGCAAGTGCGTCTGCTTTTAGTGGACTTACCATCCGTCACTAGGTTAAAAGCTACTTGCAAAAAGAAAAAAATGTTTTTAAAAAGAATTTTTAAATTTGATTTAGTTTGTTATTAAATGTTATATTGAAAATTGAATTAGAGGAAGAGAGAAGGAGTGAAGAAGAAGAAAAAATAAAAATAATAATGAAAAGGGTATAATAATGTAGAAAATATGTTGAATATTAGTGTTTTTAGGGTTTTGTTTTATAGAGTTAGTTACTAAAATAATATGTCATTTTTGCTAATTTTCCTATATATATATATATATATGATAGTAATTAATTTTGTGAATTATGCTAGTGATGTTATTGGTGTAGTATTGTTATAATGTCATTATCTAGATTGAAATGCATAATAGTTTATATTGACTTAAAAACGACAATAGTGGTATCAGGTAAGTATCAACTATAAAAACGAATAAGACCTAAAAATAAATATGTTTCAAAAATAAAAAGACTAAGAAACAATGCATTGAAATGGCATAGAATAATAACGAGCGGCAGTTATGGTGTTTTGGAGATCTAAAGTGATCATATGGGTCCACCACATGCATCTCATTTTGGTGTGAGCTTATCAAGAAAATTTGATTACTAAACTTAATGCTATATTCATTGAATTTTATGAAATTAATATTAAATTAAGTAAATATATGCATCTGGTTAAAGTAAACATCTATCAAATATTATAATACAATTTTTCTTTTTTGTTGCCAATTTCCTATTCAATAGATAGATAGGTTTTGATTGGTAACATACATTTACTTCTAACGAAAAGTTTATATGCTACCAATCAAAATTTTGAGTGAAATATCAATCGTCTAAAATAATGTTCAAAACGGTTGTTATGACATTAATGAATGTTTTAAAAATTCCTACATTATATAGAAAGTAAAACTCGATCCCTAGATGTGCAAATATGCTTGTATTTAGTAGACTTACCATTTACCATTAGACTAACGTCCACCTTCGTCATTTCAAATAAATTTATTTATGTAGGTTTTAAAACATTTATTTGCATTTTGATTCTCATTTTATTAAACTGAATAATTTAGAACTAATCAGGGTTAAGTAAAATCAAACACCTATAAATCACCAAAGTTTTTTTTTTATCAACTTGTCTGATTCTTGGTGTAGTATTTATGTTCTTGTGGTTAAATAGACATTTCTAAAGTTTTTCTACCACAATTTGATTTCTGATATTTGTGTAGTTATGGGTAAACTATTAATAAAATTTTACTAATCCAGTTCATAGTAAAAACGTTTATGAATGTTCTCTTGCTCCTGTAAATGTAAATGTTCTAACAACATGATAAGAGATATCAGTCATTCTCATTGCCAGCAAAAGTTCAATAATGATTCTGTGTTTTGTTTAATTCTGAGCTGTTCTTCTCATTCTATCTTATTCTCTATGGTTTCTTCTAGTCATCTTTCTTCGGTTTGTTCTTTTTATTATGTGTATTATTGGTTTCAGTCATGTAAATTTGTATCTGTTATTATCCTATTTCATATATTAATATTATTAGAAACAATATTTTAATATGATAATTAACTGTTTGATGTCAAACAAATTTAGTTAAATGTTTATTTCTACAATTTTTCTATCCGAGTTTAGCTATAATAATTATATAATTTCATATAATAGAATTTAAGTTATTGATTGATCGGTCCATATTATGCAGATATATTTTTTTTTCTTTCATTCTTTTTAAAATGGCGTACGTTCTTAACTTAGGCTGTGATTGTTGAACGTGAGGCGGGGCGGATTTCACAAATCCGCTTTTATTACACCAATCAACAAATTTATTACAAATAGCGGATTTCAAAAAATGTAAAAAGTAAACCGCTTTTATTTTTTATTCTCTCTTGAAAAAGAAAAACGCATTTAGAAATAGGCAATTACCATATATGATGCAGAACAAATTCAAATCCACTTTTTAATTATTAAATCAATACTATAATCACTCATGTAACTGTAATAGAATTAATAATACATGCCTAAAATATTCAAATCGACCTTTTAATTAATACTGTAAATTGCAGTTGTCATATATTATGATTTAAGTAGTTATAGAGGAAGGATTTTGATATTATTTGTAGTAATATATAATTATTATATACATATATTTAGCTGAAAATTTAATAATTTTTTTAAAAAATTTAATTTTTTATTTTTAAGGTAATATCTATACTGGGAACTATTATTAATAAATAAAAATTATAACATTAACAATTAAATTATCATTATTTTATTAATAAATTATCTATAAGAAAACCGCACCGCTTTTATATTTTTATCAATCACATATTATAAAAATCGTACCGCTTATGAAAACCGCACTTGTACCGCACCGCACTTTGTCCCGCACTTATACCGCCCCGCACTTTGTCCCGCACCGCCAAAACCGCAGTTACCAATTGGACCCTTAGTGTTAATAACTTTCAGCACTCCATTTACAAAAAATATTATCTTCAAAATATATATAGTATTAGGGGAAAGAAAAAAAATACTACAAATTTTTAAAATACTATATATATATATATATCGACATTGTACCATTAGATTTTAAAATAAAGTTGAATTCTAGATGGGAATAATTTTATAAAAAGTTGTATGAACTAATTATGAATTAATATTAAAGTAGGTCAGGCAATCTATCCGGTTAACCTGTGTTTTAGTGGACTTAGTCGCTAATGACCATAGTCACGATCACGAACGTAATATTCTTATTCATAAAGTATTGTTAGTTATATGAATCTTTTGGATAAGTTTTATTAAGTTAAATTTGGGAAATCAATATTATTCGAAAACAGTGAAAAATCTACTGTGTATATTCAAACATAATATAATAGTATCAATGCTACTGAATGAGATTCACCCAACTTAGACAACAACATGAGAAATTGTTCCCTACAAAGAAATTATTAAGAACCCTACCAATAGGGCTAATATTTTCATATCATATCTAGCTAATTAATCTTCACTGTGTAAGTTAATGAAATCCACAAACCAATACGCACAAAAGTCCAAGTCGAAGATGCATTTTATGTACTTTGACTTAGGTATTAATTAATTTGTTTGGATAATGCGCTAATCTATTTTTAAATCAAGACTTGGGGTCCATGAAATTAACTTATAACATTGAACTCTTGATAAAAAAAATTGTCTTTTCAAATTTAGGGGTTTGGATGCAGACAGTTATTATTTTAGACTGATATATATTATTAAAAGTTTTCACCATTGTGTAATAAAAAATAAGAGCACCCAGGTGTGAATAAGCTTACAAGAGCGTTTGTTTTTCTTAAGGTAACGTAATCTATATTGGTAATATATATGTCGGTAATGAAAAAGATATATTAAATCTATATATTTAAAATTTAAATATATTAAATTATTAATATACACATGGAATTACATGCTTAAAAAATTAGTACCATCTTTAACATAAAATTAACATATGGTTTGTAACAATTCTTAAAAATAAGATTAAAGTTAGTTTTTATATACTTTTACATAATAATTTAAAATTATTAAAAAATCTAATAGAAAGAAACTCTAAAAAAGCAAAAATTTAAGAAAAATATATCATGTACAAATTCGGTTCCTTATTCGATTCAGGTTTGAATTCAGTTTTCTGGGTACATATATTTATGATGCTCTTTTGATATTTTTTCGGGTTCGGTTTTTATAATTTGGTATTTTGGTTTTGATTTTAAACTTATTCATGTATTTTTATTTTTTGGATATGGTTCGGTTTGGTATAAATAGAGTTCGGGTTTGAGTTTTTTTTATTAAAATTCAAAAAATTAAAAATTAACAAAAACCACTAAAAAGTTAAAATTTTGCTGTTGTTCGGGTTCGGATTTGGTTTTTTTTGAGTACATAGATTTAAAATTCATTTGGATATTTTATCGGGTTTGGTTTCTCTAATATGGGTCGATTTCTGTTTGGGTTTACTTTTAGACATTTAAAACAAAATTTCGATAACAATATTCTAAAATATAAACACTGGTCTAACAATCGAAAGTTTATAAAACCAATCAAAATAATCAAATTTCGTATTATATCCTAATAAAACATTAAAGAGATACGTGTGTTTTAATATCAAGGTTTTAGAAATTTCTCGCAAAGATCTTCTTCAACAGAAAAGTACATTAGTTGATTTTTAAAAACATGATCGTTAAACCAGAATTATTGCTTACGTAAGGAGTAATAGATGTCTTTTTAACAACCAAAAAAAAAACTCAATTTATAACCCAAAAAAAAACGAAAACTTTAGCAATAAAAACATATACTAACAATGAGAAAAGGAAAATTAGTCGGCACAAGTTTAGGATAATATAAAAGTTAAAAAAAAAAAGAAAAAAAAGAAGAAAAAAAACATAAACAAATGAAATATGAACACGAAAACCACTTTTTCATAGAGGAAGCAAAGAATAAATCTGCAGAAGTTCCGACCAGAAAAATACAATATGATATAAAAGAATTAATGGATAATGACAATTTCAAGAACAACGTACCGAAAGTGAGGAAGAGAAAGTAGTAGAACAGAAAAGAAAAATATACTATGAATTAAAGATACGTGAAAATAATATACTAATAAATTGTAACAAATTAAATTTCTATTAAAAAAAAAAGAAAAAAAGGCTGAGTCAAAGAAAAAGAAAGAGGAAGCTTCGTTATGAATGGAAAGGAAACGTCAACAACGACCAACTAACTTACCTTCCCTTCTCTTCTTTTTTACCCGTCCCTCCAATTTTTGTCCTTCCATTTATGCCACTCATCTCACTACTTTCTTTTTATTTAACAACTTTATTTTTTAACATTTGCTTTTTACATATCAATATACATGGTTTATTTAGGTAGACACCATAATAAATTCAAATCCCACCCAACTATAGTTAGAAAATTTAGACTATGGATCGATTGTTGTCGACTTAAAATTATTACTTATTGTCAAAAATAAAACAGCATTTGCTTATTAGGAAGTTTTTATTAATAGCTAGTTTTGCCAAATCGTTCAAATCATTTAGTTCATTTTTTCCTCCATATTTTAGGTTATATATATATATATGTTTTTAATTTTTTATTTAGGAGATTTTTAGTTTTTATGGCGATTACTGTAATTTTATAATGTATTTTTATCAATCAAAAATTCAAAAAAGATGAAAAATAGACATCTCATACTAGTAGGGAAGACTCATAGAATATTAAACCCAAAAAATTTATACAATTAACGGATATTCTTGGATTTTAATGATAAAGATATTTTGTGTGGATTTAGATCATAGAGTTAGGCTTTTTATTTTGGAACGGTAGAGTTAGGCTAATTTATCTACACATTATCATTATTTATTTATTATCTTTCTAACGGTCGAAGTTAAACGACAAAATAATCTGGTTTTTTTGTTTGAAAATATAAAATGTAGAATTACAAATATATTACGTCATATATGACTCGTCCCACATGGGGCTTGAGAGCTACATTGCGAAGCTAACTATATATAACGTGTATAATTGTAAGCATATTTTTTTTTTTTGAAATTTTTTTTTTTCCTTGACACTTTTCGTACCGTGATGTTGTGATATCCATCAGCTACGCGCACGACCGTTTTGTAAGCATATTACAATCAACTTTTATGAAATTCGGATATTCACGGTATTAAGTTAAGCAAAATCAAACAAATATCATTCCGAGGAAGGTAGATGCATAACTGCATAAGCATATTCTTCTCTATATATAATATAATGACATTAAAACAACAAGAAGAATGAACACAAAGTGTTACTTATGGCCCACGTCAGAATTTCTATGTAACCTAATGATCAATATTACATTCGGTAGTGAAAGTTCAAAATTTTGCTTTGTTGGGTGGAAAATTGGAATTTGTCAATGGTTAAGTACAAAACCGGGTTGTTCTTTTAAAGAAACTTCAGATGTTGTTGGTTCGAGGGTTTAATGGTTATTTGAAGTGATGTCTCTTAGAAGAACATGTAACATGCATGGCTAACCTGATATGTTAGGAATAAATATGTATGTTTCCAAATTTCTTGAAAGCTAAAGTCAAAAGATAATGAAATGTTATCATGAAACGAGCTGAATAGTGGAAGATACATGCGTCAATAGCTCGTCGGTTGAGACTTGAGAGAGAAGTAGATATGATAACACACAAAATTTTTTTTTCTTGGTTTTAGATAACACAGAACTTTGAGAAACGAAGATAATAATTTTGAGGTTTAACATGTGTTTTTCAAGCAAGTGGTTTTTATTCCAGTAGCTGGTGGTAAGTTCATTAAAGATAGGCGCATATGTATCAGGGATCGAGTTCCATCACCTGCAAGATTTATGTAGGAATTTAACTAATGGACCGACTTTTGTGGCTCATATTAATATTATCGATGAAAAAAAAACATGTGTTTTTCAAGGGTTTTTTTTTGTCAAAACAATTGGGTCATCTTCTAAAACTTTAAATAAATATCACGTGCACAAGACCAAGAGCACGTCCTATATTTATAGATATTTAATTTTTCTTTCTCACATTGCAATTAATTGGATTTTAAAATATAATTATTAATAGACAAAGTAAGAAATAAATACTTAGATCTTTTTTGCTTAGGTCTCTCTTTTTCTAAGAGAAGCTTTTAACTTGCCTTTTTAAATTTAATCCTCTCTCATTTGAGTGGAGCCTCTTCTCGGTCTTGTTTTCAGAACGGCGATAATTTCCTTGAATTTCGTTACATACTTTCCTTTCCTCTACAGTATCCGTTTTCTTCTCTGTTGTGTTTCCTAATCTTATTTCAGATTGTTCGAAAATCGCAAACCAAATCATGTCTTACCATAATTACCCACACAATAAAAGGATAAATGAGTCGATGGTAATTGAAACTAAGCCACCACTCAACCCGTCCTTGATTTTCAGCCGTCGATAAGTTCTTATACATTCTCGACTAATCAACAACTCAATGGCCAAACAACTGCATCAGGCAACTAACACCCTCTCACTGGATAATGATGAGTTAATTGAGCTCCCAGATAGCCCACTATTTCATGTGTACGATGAAAAATCTCTAAGTATCTTCGGAAGACTACTGAATCATGATTGCAAAGTCATGGCTAAGCTAATCAATGCCATGCTCAGAGTCCAGTGAATGAATGATAGAGTACGAGGGATAGCATTATCGAAGATCAAATTTCAATTCATATTCCAAAATGAGGAAGATCTCCTTGCAGTTCTAGCACAGAGGCTATGTTCTTATGATAATTAGACGTTGGTGATGGAGCAGTGGTGCCCTAAACCCTTAGAAGATTTCCTAAGCAAGCTTTCTATTTGGATCAGGATACGCAACATACAAGTGAATTACTACACCATGGAGACAATCAATCGTCTTGGTTCTATTATAGGGGAGGTGGAAGATATTACTTATGATCCCAAGGAATCACTGAAAACAAACTACGTCAGAGTCAAGGTCAAATTCGACATTCATAAACCAGCGAGAGAATCCAAAATTTCGAATCTTCCCAATGGTGAAAAGGCGGCTATACTGTATGAATACAAAAAATCCGCAAACGTTGCTTCCATTGCCACATATTAGCTCACGAGATGGCCAACTGCTCTTGGAAGAATAAAGCAATTGTAGAAGCAGCTAAGGAGCAACATCAAATCCCTAAAACAACAACAAACCTGCCTGTACAAGAATTTGCATCTTGTCTCTGCCTTGAAGCTCCACCAGAGTGTCCTGACTTGTCTAGCTTTTCTCTTGAGGAAAGGCAATCGGTTATGCAGTATATCACACATTCTGACCCTAGAGAGAGGTAATTATGTATGCTAAAGGTACACCAAGAAGTTGATTATATCAATGATGGTATCTTACCCCAACATCCACGAATCATAACTAATATCCACAAATATAAAGGTCCCATTTTTGCTCGGTCTGAAACAAAAAAATCTACTGATAATCCTGTTTGCATACCAATATGCTCAAAACAAGGATTTCAGATGCGAGTAATGATAATACCTTGTTCAAGGTGGTGGTATCAGATGCGGTTAATCAACAAGTGGCTCCGAGCATATTCAATCCAACATTCTGTATTAGTACTACAAGTGAAGATGTTTCCAAGTCTAGAACTACTGGAAAGAATAGCAGGAAACGTCCAAGTAGTTGTGTTAGGAAAACCTATTTTTCATCAGATAGTGCAGATCAAGGAAATACAGAGCAGATCATACAAGGTACCAATGAAACTAACAAAAAAGCTGTTGAAGTAGAGTCGCAGGGGTTGGTTCAAGGCAGCAGAAAAAGTATCAAGAGGAAGATATAGGACAGTGAACAGGAGACGATGAAGCGTACACAAACAAGCAATGCGGTGGCTTCCAATTTGAAACTGCTACCATCCCAATAAGCATATTAAGTTAGAACTGTCAAGGTGCGGGAAACACTGAGATAGTTCGTCATCTCCGGGAGCTCTGTCATGAGTTTTTTCTGCATGGAAACTAAGTAGAAAGATGTGTATGTCGAGAGTTTGAAGATTTCTTTAGGTTATAATAAAATGATCACAGTAGAACAAGTAGGTTTAAGTGGTGGTCTTGCAGCAATATGGAAGGATTCATTTGTAGTGAATGTGTTGTATGCTGACAAAAGGATCATTGATATGAAAGTGCAAATGAATTTAGTTTTTTTTTGTGTTTCCTTTGTCTATGGTGACCTGATTTGAAGCCAAAGAAAAATCGTATGGAATCAGTTTTCATCCTTTGGTATTAACATAGATGGTGAATGGACATCAATTGGTGATTTTAACAAATTAGTTAACAATACAGAAAAGCTTGGTGGTTCAGCAAGAAGAGACTCCACATTTCGGGATTTCTACAATATGATATCCAATTGCAAAATCACGGAGGTTTATAGCACATACAACTTGCTTTCATGAGCGGGATGGCATGATAACATCCGGGTACAATGCCGTTTGGATCAGAGCTTCAAAAATGATGAATGGTTTTGATTATTTCTATATTCCACAGCCAACTATCTCCGTAGAAGAGCATTAGATCATTGACCAATATTACTTTCATTTATTGAATCCACTGTCCAATGTGATACCAATCGTTTCACTTTTGACAGTAGATGGTTTTCAAACCAGAAATTTGAGAAGCTATAAAAACATGTTGGGGCTCTGATGATTCATCAAATCCACTCTTTGTAACTGATCGTATAAGGCAATATTGACAAGAACTGGCCAAGTAAAAATAGAAGGCCAATGTTGATTCCAGAAATAAGATACAGAGACTCCAACAGAGTTTGAAAAACAAATCTGCAAAGAAAAACCCAAATCGTACACTTCTCAGCCAATTTAAAAGGGACCTCAGTGAAGCTTATTGTGAGGAAGAGAAATACTGGAAACAGAGAAGTAGGGAACAATGACTTACGGTTAGAGACAAAAAAAACTCGTTATTTTCACAACTGTGTGAAGAGTAGGATAGTTTGTAGACGTGTTCATATGCTTCTGGACGAGAATGGGAATAAGCAGTTCTCTGAAGGCTCCAAAAGTGTGTGGCATACAATTTTTTCAGGAATCTGTTCACAAGTTCTGAATCTACTAACATGGATACAATTTTCAATGGATTCATGCCTCGAGTTTCAGAAGAAATGAATAGAAAGTTATTAAAACCTATCACAGACATTGTGAAACAAGCAGCTTTTGCATTTAATGGAGATAAGTGTGCATGTGCTAATGGGTTCTCTGCCAAGTTTTATCAGAAATATTGGGATAAAGTGGGTCCTTAAATCTGCACAGAAGTGAAACTATTTTTCTATTCAGCTCAACTACCAGCAGAGTGGATTTTTGCACAAGTGTGCTTAATACCAAAAGTTCCTAATCCAACCAGAATGATGGAGATGAGACCAATTAGCTTGTGCTTGGTCCATTATAAAATAGTATCCAAGATGCTATGCTCTAAACTGAAACGATGCTTCCTGATATCATCTCGGAAATGCAAGGAGCTTTTGTATCGAGAAGAATTATCTCTGATAATATCTTAGTATCCCATGAGATCGTACACTCTTTACGCACTAACACCAAGTTAGGCAAAGGTTTTATGGCAATAAAGACTCATATGTTGAAAGCATACGATAGAGTAGAGTGCTCCTTCTTGGAGTTACTTTTACACAAAATGGAATTTGCGGAATATTGGGTACGATTGGTAATGCAGTTTGTTACCACAGTTTCATATACGATTATTTTGAATGAGATCACCCACAATATTATACAACCAGAATGAGATTACGCCAAAGAGATCCGTTATCACCATTTCTATTCAATTTATGTGTTGAGGCGTTAGTCCATATACTCAATGAGGCTGTACATTATAAGAAAATCACTGGATTATGCATAAGCCCTTTGTCTCCTGCTTTGCATCATTTACTCTTTGCTGATGATAGCCTCTTGATTTGTATAGCCGATCACTCTCAAAGTAAAGCTACCAAAGACTACCTTCAGCAATATGACGACATATCAGGACAATGTATAAACTTTTAGAAATCATCAGTATTGTTTGGAAGTAAAGTGAACAATACCATGAAGAACCAGATCAAAGGTGTTCTAGAATATACACCAAGAGAGTGAGAACGGTATGTACTTAGGCCTCCTGGAATGCTTTGCTGGTTCCAAAAGAGATATCTTCATCCATGAAAAACTAAGGTCAAGAATAGAAGGTTGGTTCGAAAAATCTTTGTCTCATGGTGGGAAAGAGATACTAATCAGGGCGATAGCCTTATCCTTACCAGTTTATGTTATGATGTGTTTCAAGTTTCCAATTCATATATGTAAGAAAATTACCTCAGTAATGTGAGAATATTGGTGGAGCAGTAGCAACAATAAAAACAAAATTTCTTGGGTGGCATGGAAGAATTTGTGTAAGAAGAAGAGCGAAGGAGGTTTTGGATTTCGAGATATTAAGCTCTTCAACCAAGCACTTTTGGGGAAACAAATCTGGAAGTCCATCAACATATGACAATCTCTTCTATCTAAAACTTTAAAGGGTCGATACTTCTGGAATTCGACTATATTGGAATGTGGTGTGGGATATCGAGCATCCTATAGATGGAGAAATCTGATGTTTACTAGAGATTTGGTTAAACATGGAATCTATAAGAAGGTGGGTGATGGCTGCAATGCCCATGTCTGGAAAGAAAAGAAGCCACGAAGCCCCATCGTTTTAGATACTAATATCGTGAATGACATGGCAGTGTCAGACTATGGAAGGTTTCAACCAATTTTTGGGATATTAATAAGTTGCAATGCTTGTTTACTGAGGAAGATACCAAATTTATTGGCCAGCTTAGACTAGAGGATAATGTACTAGACATCTACACTTGGTATTTTACTGCTAGTGGAGTTTACAATGTTCGCAGTGGTTATAGATTAGCTAAGGAGTTGGATAGTTCTCAAATAGCTAACACACTGGCTCAATCTTCTTTGGAGCGTATAACATGTACAAAACTATTGAAAACAAAAACAAGCCCCAAGATAAGACACCTCTTATGGAAGGCTTTGTCAAGTCCGTTAGTAGTTTCAGAACGTCTTGAGAAACTGAGACGTATGCTACCATGGATTCTTTGGTGGTTATGGAAAGCAAGAAATGCTCTTATTTTTGAGAACACACGACTAGAACCGGAGAGTATTAGAGTTCATGCTTTAGAGAACTTGAAAGATTGGTTCATAGCAAATGTGAAGAATAATGAAGACCCTTCGAATACTTCCCATCAGGTAACGCAATGGACTAAACCAACTCCTCCTTGGAAGAAATGTAACATTGTCACTTCATGGTGAACGCACAATAGATTTAGTGGAGCCTCCTAGCTTGTACGAGATCATATGGGTGCTACAGTCAATCATGGACAAAGGGCTTATGTCAACGTCCTTTATCACATTCAAGCTGACCTTTATAGTTGTTTTTAAGCCATAGAGAGTATCAGATATACTAAACAGGAGCCAATGATCTTTGAAACAATCTTGCCTGTTATTTTCTCTTTCGTTATGGAGCAAAGAGTGTCACAAAATAGAACTGAAGCTACAATTCTCAGCTCAGTAAGAAAGCATTTAACAGCTCTCAAGGATTAGACTATGCTTCTTATTGAAGCACATGCAAACTGAATAGCAGAGTCAATTAGGCAATCGGTCATTTCAGGGAACTTTTTCCAATTTTACATTGCGCTTAATGGACCAGTATGGCTGAAGGATCTTCTCGCATCCAAAGCTCGTTCTGTGGGTGATGGTTGCAATACCCGTGTTTGAAAAGAAAAGAACAAAGCCCTACCATTTTAGAGATTAGTCTCGTGAATGACATGGAAGTGTTGGACTTATGAAAGTTCTTAGCCAATTTTCGGAATATTAATAAGTTGCAAAGCCCGTTTATTGAGGAAGATACCAAACTTATTGTCCAACTTAGATTAGAGGATAATGTATTAGACATCTAAACTTGGTATTTTACGGCTAGTGGAGTTTATAATGTTCGCAGTGGTTGGATAGTTCTCAAATAGCTAACACACCGCCTCAATCTCCTTTGGAGCGTAGTACCTGGACAATACTATGGAAAACAAAAACAAGCCCCAAGATAAGATACATTTTATGGAAGGCTTTGTCAGGTGCGTTAGTAGTTCCAGAATATCTCCAAGACAGAGGAATAACGGTCAACAACCATTGTGTCCAATGCAACAATAGCATTGAAACCATAAACCATGTACTCTTTACATGTGAGTTAGCGAAACAAGTGTGGACTTCTCTCAGAGCACCAATCTCAGTTAGAGGTTTTTTGTCTACATCTATTTTTCTCAACATTAACTTTGTTTTACGAAGCCAAGATAACGTGCATATTAATGAGGCACTGAGTCGTATGCTATCCTGGATTCTTTGGTGGTTATGGAAAGCAAGAAATGCTCTTATCTTTGAGAACACACGACTAGAACGAGAGAGTATTGCATTTTATGCTTTAGAGGACTTGAAATATTGGTTCACAGCAAATGAGAAGAATAATTAAGACCATCCGAATACTTCTCATCAGGTAATGCAATGGACTAAACCAACTTCTTACTCCTTCTTGGAAGAAATGTAACATTGGCCCTTCATGGTCACCGCATATTAGATTTAGTGGAGCCGCCTAGCTTGTACGAGATCATATGGGTGCTACAGTCAATCATGGAAGAAGGGCATATGCCAACGTGCTTAATGACATTCAAGCTGACCTTTAGAGTTGTTTTTGTGCCGTATAGAGTATCAGATATACTAAACAGGAGCAAATGATCTTTGAAACAGTCTCGCCTTTTGTTATGGAGCAAAGAATGCCACAAAATGGTACTAAAGCTATAATTCTCAGCTCAATAAGAAACCATTTAACGGCTCTCAATGATTAACTAACCTTCTTATTGAAGCACCTACAAACGGAATAGAAGAGTTAATTGCGCAATCGGTCATTTCAGGGAACTGTTTCTAATCTAACATTGCGCTTAACGGACCAGTATGGCTGAAGGATCTCTATGCCTCTGAAGCTCGTTAAGAAAATATTATTTGCTATTTCCTTGGCAAGACCTTGTTCTTTGGTGTTACTCGTAAAATGTAGTTCTGCTTTTCCTGCATACCTTTTGGTCGCCCTATCTTTCTCATGTAAACTTTTTTTTTGTCAATGACAATTATATTGATAACAAAATAACAGCAAGTTCTACATCAAAAATCAAGAGCTGAAAAAAATTTAATTCTTAAAATAAAAAATAATGTTTGTTGGAATTTATTTTCTTTTGTCACATTTAAGAGATTTTTAAGGATATCTAAAATAATTTTAAAGTATCTCTACCATTCGAAAAAAATTTATCGAAAAAGTTTTCCAAAAAAGTAAAAGAGTGTATTGGATAAAATATTTTCGAATAAAATTTAATAAAATAAAAATTTAAGTATCTTTTTTCCTTCCGAACCTTTGTGTTAGTGAATAACTATGTTAAAAGCACTATCAAATCCAATTAATATGAATTTTAATTCTTAAGTGAAGTTTCAGGGAATTTTAAAATAACTCACAATAATTTCTCTAAACTTATTAAAAACAACCCAAAGATTATAAAATTTAAATAATATAAAATACATGGTTCAATGTAGGTTTTTAAAAGTTATTATAATTATTTTATTTTTTTGTTGACCAAGTATTATAACTGGTCAATATATTTATAATAACTTATCTTAATAAAATTATCTATTTCATAAATCTCATGCATTATTAGGATACTATATATGTTACTCCACAGTCTCACCACTACCTATATACTCTTATTTACCCATATTATACTTCTAAAATAATTTTATTTCGCCATTCGAGATATGATTATTTTCGATCTTTGATATTAGTATCCAAGGAAGTAATCATTATATATGTTAGTTGGAGGAATACGTTGATCAAATCAACTGCTATAAAACCGTTGGCGATACAAAAAAAAGAAGCATAATTAATTAATCCATCATTAATACACTAATTACTTCCTCCAATATATTAAAACGAGTGTCAGTGCATGCACAGTTAATTTGTTTAAATAATACAATTACTAAAACTTCAATGTTTCTTAAAATATATCTTAGTTAGTCAAAGTTACTATTTACTCCTTCCGTTTCAATTTATAAGGGTTTAAAACTTTTTTCACAAAGATTAAAAAACATATTAATTGTTTCTTAAAAATTATTTGAATGTTTAATTTAAATTCAATCTAACCAATCATAAATAACTCAGCAGAATATTAAAGGTCAAATAATATTAACTTCATTAAATTTTGCCTAGAACTATGCAAAACACCTTATAAATTGAAACAAAAAAAAAATCTTAAAACCCTTTATATATTGAAACGGAGGGAGTAATATACTAGTACTTTTTTTTCAATATTAGCTTACAACTGTACGGCCCATTAGCCAGATTCCTACATAATATAGGCTGTATGACTCATTTCTTGAATGTGCAAATGAATCTGCCTTACTACTATCGTTAGACTAAAGACCACATGCAGTAATACTCCTTCTATTCATATTATATGATGCTTCTAATTTTTTTTACTATATTAGATATTTTTTGGAAAATAATTCAGTTTCCATGAAACAGCTAAAATTAATCATTTATATATTATTGGTAGTTTGGAGTATATTCTATAACTAGCAAAAAAATTAATTAGATTTTTAATTATTTTTTAAATGTAGGAAGCAATATATGAACTTTGCCCTCAATTCAAGATGGAGTAGAATATAAGGATAATGTATTTTTTTAGGAGAAACTAAGTAAAATATTTTAAGTAGTCTTATTAATCTTTTTTTCTTGATAATAATTAGATCGACAAGATTTAATCCATAGTTTATTTCAGTCTTTAAAATTCTTATTTAATTTGTCAAATTGATAGAGATGGAGAATCAAACCCTAGATATGATAGCCATTAGTTAGATCATTATAATCACCACTAAAGAAAAACTAGATACGTTTTCATTAATCTTAATTTGGTTAAAATAAGACTTAGGTTTTTATTACTAAAAATATTCGGAAAAAAAGAATTAAGTTATAAAGAATCACATGTGTTGGGGAAGAAGGTCAATGGCAATGGCAGATCACATGTTTCCCTTATTTCAATACACTCTTTTTTTGTTTGTTGGAGCTCTCTCTCTCTCTCTCTCTCTTTCCATAGTCACGAGAAAATATTTTCTGACATTTTCTGACAACAATTAACTATTAAAATATATTACTTTTTGCTACTATATTTTTTTTTAAATTTAATTTTAGCAAATTTATTTATAGTATTGCTTAACCTATCATAAAGCCGTCTAAACATTTAAATTCGTGACCAAAGATATATTTAAAACCCTAGTATGTGTGTGTGTGTGTTTCTTTTTGTCAAAAATCCTAGTATTGATTCCATGTTCAAATGTTATTGTTATGGGTTTTATTTTGTTTTATATGGAAGTTGTTTTTTTAATTTATTTTGCCATCAAATACAGACATGGCTATACTATATATGAATCCGAAGATAAACTATCAATTCTAAAATATCTCTTGTCTTAAATTTAGTCTTAGAGTTGTTTCCCCAAGATTATTAGTAACTATTTGGTTATATATACATGTTAATGTTAGCATTTCAATTTAGGTTTAGTAGTACAATTGTCATGTATAAAAATAAAATTAATTTTGAAAAAACAAAAAAAAAACATATATATAATCGAAATAATATGAGATTCAGTTAATGACAGTTGCTTCAGTTAAAATTCTGAAAAAGAAATATTAGAAATCTTGCTCTAAAAGTAGAAATCTCTATATAATACTCCAAATTTATAGTATTTTTTGGATTTTTTCTCTATTTTTATAGTAGATTTTTTTACAAAATGATCATTTAATTTCTAGTATATAATTATTTTATACCTAAGAAAAATTATATGATCAATAAAATACATATTAGATTTTTTTAATTATCAATATAATTAATACTAACTAACTATTAAATTCTATGAAATTTATTAAAAATTGTTAAATAATAATCACTATATATTTAAAATTATTACATAATACTTAAAAAGTTATCATTCTTTTAAAGGAGATTTTCAAAAATACCCCTTTTGGCATGTACCCTTTTCAAAATCTACCATTTCTTTTAAAAATTGGGAGAGAGAAATGGTCATCAAGGGGTATGTTATGAAAAAAATATTTCAAAAAGACATTTTTAGTAATTCTTTTTCTTTTAAAATATGTATATACATATATATATATATATATATATATATGCGAGAATAAAATATCATAGTTCTCCAATCGCATTTCGCAACTGTGAAATGACCAACTCATTTTTGGTACAAAAATTGCTATACATGATATAATGATTACATGTATAACTTTGTATAATATGATAATTGAAGATGGATTTGATCTTGATGCACCAATAGAAGTCGAAAGAGAAGTTCCACCTTTTGAAGTCGAAACAACAAAAGATGAAAATACTCGATTTCAAGAATTTCTTGTTCGATCTAGAAAAATCAAAGAAAAATAATCTCATTTTTCACTTCAAAATGTATTAGTTGATCATTTGTGGGAGAATTACGGTAATGATAATGTTTCAATAAAAATATATTTGTTATTTGTTTGTTTGTTTTTATTTATGTGATGTAATGAAATATTATTTTAAATAAGTTATGATTTTACTAATCTTGTTATTGACTATTAAATATAAATGATTAAGATATGTGGATTTAAAAAAGTAAAAAAAGTATATCACAGAAATTTGTAATAAAATGGTAAAAAAGAATTTATTTAAATATTCGTTTAAAGTGAAAAATAGAGTAAAATATAAGTTAGAGGAAAATAGAGCAGACATTTCTCAAGTTATAGAGAATTCTATGATGTTAAAAAATAAATTCTATTTTTAGAGGAAATTAAATTGTGATATGATATAGACAAGATTTATAATGATTATAAAAGTTTTACTAATGGAAAAGGAGAAAAGATCACATGGGTGAATAAAAATAGAGAGACCATTGACGAATGGTAAGACGTGAAAATGTTAGGTAATGGCAGTTGAGAAACCTTTTTGCATGTGAGCTCTCTTTGTCTCTCTGTCTATCTATCTCCTTCTTTTACGCTCACATGCTCTTATCTTACTCTTCTCGTACATCTATGTCTTCCTCAACTTCCATTTATTTCAAACTTAGCTTCGACACCGATGTTTCATTTCTGTTCATGCATGTTTTCTTAGCTATCACATTCATCTTTCAACAGCTGATTCCAACTGCCAGTCGGAATCTAACGATTCGCTAATGTATATAGACGTTTGTATTCAGATTTATTCAACATTACTGACATTCAAAAATTGTTTTATTTATTAATGGATTTTTTACTTTTTAAATTGTTTATTGACAAACAAAACTAGTATCCAATGCACACATGGCCAGCCGTAGATGTAATAAAAACAAATATTACTGGCGGTAATGTTTTTTTTATAAAGAAACTGAATAATAAATCATTAATAAAGGAGAAGCACCTCAAAGTTATACAACTTCTGACCCATAAGTTGATTTTCAGATATTACGCCTAAGAAAATTACCTATATGATTCACGGATCTAAATTTTTAAGTTACATGAATGGGGAACGATCTAAACAAGCTATTCAATTTTGAAAAATCTTATGAATAAAGTGAGAATACCTACCACTTATTTGGAGCTAGCATAATCTACAAGACATCTAAACAATCCATCATAAACTCGATTTCCATATTTTAAAGTGAAAATAGGCTCGTTATCGCGTATAATACCATTTTAACTTCAGCGTGCACAAAACAAATACTTCATATGTCTCAATATATATATATATATATATATGTTTCAGTTATATAGACACATTAAAACAATTTAGTTTCTGTTAAAATAATATCACTCCACGTATAATCAAAGAGAATTCAACCAGTCATGAAAAGAGTAACTGTTAAGTAATAATTTTGATTAATCTTTTACAAAAATAAAAAATGTGATTAATGATAGTTAAGTGATTGAACAGTACACCTTATGAAAAAATAAAGTCTTACTTCTATTGTCCATCTCCTGCCACCTTTGTTTTAGGTGAATATTTAAAAGTTTTTATAGACCTTTCTAAGGAACGAAAATATGGAACAACAACTACCACAACAACAACAATAAGCACACCAACAACAGCAGACATATAATCTCGGGATGTCAGAAAAATAAGTGTCTTTTCAACGATTTTTCGACATTCAAATCAGAAAAAGGCAACCCGACTGGACAAATTAAGTCCATTGGGCATAACAAAGAAAAGAGATCGTCGAAATCAGGAGTTTGTACCTCAAATTTTTTGTTAATTATAGAATTAGGTACTGCATTGTCTGCCTGTCTTTTATTAATCATAAATAAGGGTATTTATACAAGAATAGAAAACTCTAATCCGTTAGGAAAAACTCTACTAACCCGACTTTTAAACTTAATTTAAATACAAGATAAATGTAAATTTTCTAAATCTTCTCCAATATTCATTATAAGAAATATATAAGTTTTATTAGAGATAAAAAAAAAGTTGACATCTCTGTTAAATTACGAGTTAAACGTATCCTCAAAACCGTGCCTATAAACAAAAGAAAAGTTTTTGCCTTGACCCCTAAATATATATATATATATATATGTATTTGGGACTTTCTAATTTTGAAAATGTGATGTAACATAATAGTGCTTATGAACTTACCTTCTTGATCAGTGAAATGTTGCGAAAAATAATGAGAAAATTCATGAGAAAATTAATGTTTGATCTAAAGATTTGTGAATGAGGAAAAAGAATTGCAACTAGTGTTTGTAAGTACGATTTACTAGCCTAGGAATTGCTCATGTGTAAATCATATGGTGTTATGATATTGAGTGATTCTTACAAACAAAATTGTGTAAATTTGTTACAAAGATTTATTGTACTCAAATTTATCTATCAACTACAAATGCATTGAGGTTTCCGGTTTTTTAATGCTTTCAAGACTGTTCTTTTGTTCATCTAGATGTTCCACATGAATGATACGTTTGGATGATGCGTATAGATGATGCGTTTGGATGATGTTCTTTTTCTCATCTAAAAAGTACATCTCGATAATGCGTTTGGATGAAGTTATGTTTCTTTGTACATTTGTATAAATTAGTTGGATGTAGTTTGTAACCAAATTACTAAAATAGACATGCTTTGTGTTAAATTATTTTTTTATGATCTAAGTTATATTTACAAGTACAAAAGTATCAAAATTATTTTTAAAATAACTTATAAAATTGTATATTAATTACATAGTTAAGTTTTAGTAAATAATTATTTTATAAAACTTAATAAAAATTATTATTAAATATTTTAATATATAGAAAATAATAAATACTCATACATTTTAATGCCTAAAAATATAAAAAATATTTCAATAAGAGGAGAGAGAGTGAAAATGAGGAGAGAGAGTGAAAAGAGGAGAGAGTGAAAAAGAGGAGAGATAGTAAAAAGAGGAGGGAGAGTGGAAAGAGGAGAGATTGAAAAGAGGAGAGAGTGAAAATATGAGAGAGAGTAAAAAAGATGAGAGAGAGTGAAAAGTGGAGAGAGAGTAAAAAGAGGAGAGAGAGTGAAAATAGGAGAGAGAGAGCGTGAAAATAGGAAAAAGAGTGAAAATAAGGAGAGAGAGTGAAAAGAGGAGAGAGAGTAAAAAAAGAGGAGAGAGAGTAAAAAAGTGGAGAGAGAGTAAAAATTAGGATAGAGAGTAAAAAAAAAGAAAAGATAGTAAAAAAGAAGAGAGAGTAAAAAAGAGAAGAAAGTAAAAAGAGAAGAGAGTAAAAAAGAGAAAATAGAGTAAAAAAGAGAAAAAGTAAAAAAGAGGAGAGAGTAAAAATGAGGTAAGAGAGTAAAAAGAGAGAGAGAGTAAAAATGAGGAGAGAGAGTAAAAAAGAGAGGGAGTAAAAAAGAAGAGAGAGAGTAAAAATAATGTGAAAGAGTAAAAATGAGGTGAGATAATAAAAAAGAAAAGAGTGCGGTTTTGACTTTTACTATTTTCCTGTTATTTTCAGAAATAATGAAAGATGTTTTAGTCTTTTTAATTTTTTACAATCTATTTCCATTTGAATACTTCTTCCAAACTTATCTGAAATTTCTTAAAATTTTTAGATAATTTTGCTAAATCCATCTAGATATTCCGTCTGGATGAAGTATTTAAGTGTGTCTAAAAAACAGTTTGTATCTCTATCCAGATGCTCTATCTAGATAGACAAAAGAACAACACCTTCGTAATTTGGACATGCTCTGCCACATAAAAACTAATATTTCAACTCTAATTGTTCGAATTAACATCACTTCAATGATCTTCTTGAACTAGTTTTTTTTTTTTATATATAGCATCAATCTCTAAAATATATGTGAACAAGATGAAGACATAAACGGCTATGTGACTAAATTTTCCTTACTATCTTATTATCTGATAATTATTTTAGAAGATTAAATTAATCCGTTAAAATTTAGAATGTGATTGATTGGTGTTAAGATTGAATAATATGTATAAAACAAAATTTAAAACAGAAGAAAAGTAAAAGGTGCCGACAGATAATTTTCTCTTAATTTTCTTAATCAGTCAAAAGGAATATGTTGTATAAGTAGTCGTTATAGAAAAATATATGGACAAAATCTAAGGAAGTTGAAAAAGAGTAATTTTGACTATTCAAATGAATAAAAAAAATACATTGTGTCAAAAAGATACCGGACTTTAGGTTGAAAAAAAAAAAAACAAACAAAATAACAAAGTAAAAGTACAAGATTAATAATATAAAATTAAATGAGTCACAGAGAAGTCTTCTGAGTGTAATTGTCAAGAATCGGAATGGCTACAGTTGCCGAATCTAATGGCTATTTGTCGCTTAGCTTTAGGCCAATTACACCGACACGGTTGTATAGTTTTACAGAGACTTATTGTGTTTTTTTTTAATATTATTTTGCAAATAAATTTCATCTTTACTATCCATAATAAGAAACGAGAAAAATTGTCAAAACCTAACACATTATTTACCAAAAATCTTTTATTAAACATCAAACTATTACAATGCCAGATTAAACATTTAGATAGCATATTGGACTGAGTATTTGGAATGATTTGAGTTAAAATGAAAAATCATATGTTATTCAATTATGAATTTTAAAATATCTTATAAAACATATAATTTGTAATTCTCTCTTAAAATTGAGTGATATTGAATATTTAATCTTAAAAATCTTTAAAATCTACCGTTATTAGAAATGCTTTAAGTATTAGGATTTTAATGTCTGCAGAAAATTTTTAAAAGATTTTGTCTCTTATAAATAAAAAAACTAAATCTTATGGTTTTAGGTTGAATTATCTAGAATTTTAATTCTAAATCATAAAAAAATTCTTTAAATTCATTTAAAATATTAAAATCATTTAAAATCTTAAATAAAAGTCAAATCACTACAATGGTTTCAATACACCCTCTTTAATTTATTCTTGACTTCTAAAAAATCCTAATTTTGAGTTGACTCGGCAAAATAAACACATTGTTAATTTAATTAACAGAATTAAGAAACCATGTTTACTAGATGTTAAAAATCTCATTTAACATAAATGAATTGTTTCACTAAACACCCTAAAATCGATTTGAGAATTGTGATTTTGAATTTCTGGATCTTCTTCCTCTCAAATCATACAAGACTATTAAAAGAAGTTAATTCGACCTCGTAAACCCCATAAATCTGAATTCAGAAGAAAGACCGAAATAAACCAAATTAAAGTACAAATCGAAGAGGAGATAGAAAAATCTTCACTTGGAAACAAATAACACTTGTCGAGAGAAAAAAGAGATCACTAGGAGCTTAAAAATATTCTATGTGAACAACCCAAATTAAATCAGATTTATCTCTATTTTGAAGTTTCAACATCGGAAGAAGATCGAGAATTCAGAAATTGCAATTCCCAAATCAATTTTAGGGTTTAATCTATCTAAGGATTTATGTTTTTTGTGTGTTAACTAAAATGCGTTTCTGTTAATTAAGATCATTAACGTTCAGTAGACAGAGTTTGTTAATTTTGTTAATCAACTAACGGCGGAATAATTTGCCAAGTCTACTCAAAATTGAATGTTTTTCAAAAGTCAATAATAAATTGAATATTTAATTCGGCATTGCAATTGGTCGACGTTAAATCAATTTTTTTTTTGTAAGTAACATGTTAAATTAACCTTTTGCTCTATAAAAAACTTAATATATTTAAAACCTTGTATGGTAAAACTGTCCAAGATTTTGTTCACCGATTGATTGTTATATTATTGAAAAATTATAATACAATATATATATATATATATATATATATTTAATAGGAAAATGTCAATTTAACACACAACTTACCAAAAATCACTAATTTAACATTAAACTATCGAAATGCCGGATTAAACATTCAATTAGTAGTTGATTTTTCAAAAAATCCTCAATTTTGAGTTGATTCGACAAATTAAACCCGTTGCTAAATTGATTTACAAAAATAATAAATGGTGTTTAAAAGTCGTTAATGACTCGGTTATTGAAAGGAAATATTTCATTAAAATAGAATAGAACTGAAATCCCAAATTTAAATATCAACCTAAAAATCGATTTTGGGAAATCCCTAAAATCGATTTCTTCCTTTCTCAGTCAAAACATAATTCTGTTTTGATTTCATCTTTCTATATATATTTATATATCTAGAATGACGCGTAATTATATCTTGAAGAATGATGAATCTGAATGAACAAAAAAAAAGAATGATGAATCTGATCAAAATTCATGGATTTAGTTTTTTTTTTTGAAAAAATTACTCATCTATATACAAATTATATCAATATTACTAAAATAGATTCAACAAAACAAAAAACAAAAAAAGGTGCAATTACGTTTGCACCCTTAAGTAACAAAAAAAAATCTTCTTCTCTTTTCTTCTTTCTTCTTTTTCTCTCTTCTTCTTTTTTATTCTCTTTTCTTCGATCTCTTTATCTTCTTTTCATCTTCTTCTACTTCTTTGATCGTCTTCATCTTATTCTTCTTCTTTTTTCTTCTTTCTTCTTCTCTTTTTTTTTTTCTCTTCTTCGTCCATCTTCTTACTCTCTCGTTTCTTATTTTCTCTTCTTCCTCTCTCGTTTCTTCTTCTCTCTTCTTCTTCTCTTATTTTTTTCTTGTTTCTTCTTCTTATTCTCGTTTCTTCTTCTCACCATTTTGTTCTTCTTCTCTCAATTTCTATCAATTTTGTTTTTCAACATTAGGTTTTAGAATGATTTCGAAATGGGGTTTATGTCTTCCATGAATTTAGGTTGTGGGTTTCTGGGTTTGTAGTGGTAGAGTTCATAACAGTTTGGTTGAGTTAGGTTATAGTTTGGTAAAGTTAAGTTACAGTTTAGAAGAGTTCATCACGAGTTTTGTTAGTGTAGTAGAGTTCGTTTATGAGTGGTAGAGTTTGGTAACAGTTTGGTGGAGTTAGGTTATAGTTTGGTAAAGTTAGGTTACAGTTTGGAAGAGTTCATCACGAGTTTTATTAGTGTAGTAGAGTTCGTTTATGAGTGGTAGAGTTTGTAACAGTTTGGTAGAGTTAGGTTATAGTTTAGTAAAGTTAAGTTACAGTTTGGAATAGTTCATAACGAGTTTTGTTAGTGTACTAGAGTTTGTTTACGAGTGGTAGAGTTTGGTAACATTTTGGTAGAGTTAGGTTATAGTTTGGTAAAGTTAAGTTATAGTTTGGAAGAGTTCATTATGGGTTTTGTTAGTGTAGTAGAGTTTGTTTATGAGTGGTAGAGTTCATAACAACTTGGTAGAGTTAGGTTATACTTTGGTAAAATTAAGTTATAGTTTGGAAGAGTTTATCACGAGTTTTGTTAGTGTTGTAGAGTTCGTTTATGAGTGGTAGAGTTCGGTAACAGTTTGGTAGAGTTAGGTTATAGTTTGGTAAAGTTAAGTTACAGTTTAGAAGAGTTCATCAAGAGTTTTGTTAGTGTAATAGAGTTCATTTATGAGTGCTAGAGTTTGGTAGAGTAAGGTGATAGTTTGGTAAAGTTAGGTTACAGTTTGGAAGAGTTTATCACTAGTTTTGTTAGTGTAGTAGAGTTTGTTTATGAGTGATATCAAACGAACTCAACCATGGACAAAAAGAACTCTACCACGGAAAAAACGAACTCTACCACGGAGAAAACAAACTCTACTGTAGGGAAAATAAACTCGACCACACACTATATGATCTTACTTTCAACTCTACTATGGGTCATTATTAACTTGACCACGAAGAAAACGAACTCAACCATGGGGAAAATGAACTCGACCACACACTATATTATCTTACTTTCAACTCTACTATATGTCATTATTAACTTGACCACGAAGAAAATGAACTCAACCATATGGAAAATGAACTCGATCACACACTATATTATCTTACTTTCAACTCTACTATGAGTCATTATTAACTTGACTACGAAGAAAACAAACTCAACCATGGGGAAAATGACCTCGACCACACACTATATTATCTTACTTTCAACTCTACTATATGTCATGGGAAAATGAACTCGACCACGGAGAAAACGAACTCAATAATGGGGAAAATGAACTCGACCAACACAATATTATCTTACTTTCAACTCTACTATGAGTCATTATTAACTTAACTACGAAGAACATGAACTCAACCATGGGTTATCCATAAGTTTACTATACACTAAATCACCAAATGGTCAACTATACTAAAATATTATCAACTTGTCTATGTTGCATTCATTTAGTTTAGTCAAGTTCATCACTTGCCGCGTGATGACGTGACATGTTTCATTAATGATAGTTTCGTAATTATTTTTTGTTTACTCATCAAAAAAGAACAAAATAGTATATCAAAAGTTCTAAAAACTATTCTAGTAATTTTCGATACTTTTATCTATTTAAGTAATTTGGTATAATTCGTACTTAATTCAATAAATCACCTTTTTTTTTAAAAATAGGGTGATTAGCTAGAATAAGGCAAAATTTTGGGTTAATTACTAGAATAGGGCATAAGTTT
>OVBA01000502.1:0-64664 GCA_900406435.1 Lepidium aucheri | reverse complement strand
TTCTTTGTGGGTTGCTTGGCTGGACCACAATATCTTTGGTCGGAGGAAATACTGGCTTATGGAGCAGTCACCTAGACTATCTTGGAACATTAGGAAGTTGATTGCATTAAAGACTTTGCTTAAGGACTTTATGCGTTGTGAGATTAATGATGGGGTGAAAGCGCTGTTTTGGTATGACTCATGGACGCATCTTGGACCTCTGATTGATATTTTTGGCNGCATCTTGGACCTCTGATTGATATTTTTGGCGAAAATGGACCACGAGAACTGAGAGTACCTCGTGAAGCAACAGTCTCTGATGCAGTTCTTAACGGTCATTGGAACCTCCCAAGAGCAAGATCGGATAATGCGGCCAATCTCCAGATCTGCCTCTCGACAATCACTCCTCCTTCTGCAGGGATGGGACATGATACCTTCCTTTGGAAGCAAAGTCAGGGTTTGTTCGAAGATAGGTTTATAACAAATAAAACTTGGGCACTTCTACGAACCCCATCGCAACAGGTTGCTTGGTACAAGGTTGTCTGGTTCTCTGCTGCAGTCCCGAGATTCTCTTTCATTCATTGGCTGGCTTCGAGCGGAAGGTTAACAACTCGGGATAGATTAAGGCAATGGGGAGTTCCAACTTCTTCTCTATGTGTTTTATGTGGAGCTGCCGACGAGACTCACTCACACTTGTGGTTTCAATGTTCTTTTTCATCTTCTCATTGGAATTCCTTTGCCGCTAAAGTAAGAAGGAATCGTCCTACATCTCTTGATGCATCAATTCTGTGGGTGCTGGGAGCTCAATCCAATCCACAATCGTATGCAAGGACACTGCTAAAGCTCATTCTCCAAGCTACCATCTATCTTACTTGGAGAGAGAGGAACAAAAGAATCTTTGCAGGAGAATCATCTACTTTATCTGATCTACGAATTGACATGGACAGAACGCTTCAGAATAGACTCATCTCGCTTCCCCCAAAAGACCCGCATTCAACTGATACCCTTCTCGGATTTTATTTTGGTTGTTTTCCAAATCGGCTTATCTAATATTATGTGGTCTCTAATATTCCACCTCTCTCTTCGCAGAGATTATTCTTTTGTAGTTCCTACCTATGTGAACCTTTGCTGATATATAATTTTAACATTAACACCAAAAAAAATAATGAAAGTTTAGATGTGGTTAATTAAAGTTTTAATGTAACCTTGATTTTTGAAAAAAAATCAACTTTTGGATTGATTCTGCCAATAGATTATTTCAATAATTCCAAATAAAAATTTTCTCTAAATTCGAAAGGCAAAACGATTTTTGGAAGTTCGGTAGAATTTTTTTTTTTTTTAAGAACCATAAACTTAATTTTCTTTTTTATTTCAAAAATAAACTTAAATTTATCAGTTTGAACGTAAACTCATTCTTAGTAAGTTGCATGTTTAATGAGACCGTTTTCCCAAATTTGGATGTAGCAAATTGTTAGATGCTTTTACCCCATCGAAATACAACAACATTCAATAATACTATCTTACACAAATTCTTTAATGTGCATAAATCGAGAGAGAAATTTCAATTGTATACATTCTTTATTCATAATTATAAAAGCATTCAATTCATAAATTTTAGAAGTCTCATAATCATTTGGCTCACAAAACAAAAAGACCTACACCCAAAAGTTCTTCTTAAGTCTAAATTCAAAAGAATAAAAAACTGTGATCAAACTAAACTAATTGCCAAGAAACAGGTGGTCCAGTTAGCTTGCCCCTGATTTAGCTAGGCATGAGGTGGTGGGTTCAAATCCCATCCTGTTCCATTTGGAAAACTTAGGCTATGGATCGGGCCTTGTTGTCGATCCAATGGTTACTTGTTGACAAAAAAAAAAAACTAAACTAATTAGTATTCAGAGAATGTGACTAATATGTTTGAGCGTTCGGTTAAATGTTTCAGATTTGGTTTGGAAAGTTTAGGTTCAAGAAATTTGTAATTCAAAACAAAAAATAGTCGAATAGTAATTAATATATATTCAGTTCAGTTCGATTTCAGATTTGATTTTTACATTTTTTTATAAAATAATTTATATTTATGATCTACTTATATTTTTGTTAAGTTCTTAGCAATAAAATGTAAATAAAAATAATTAACTAACTAAGAATACACATGTCCTATAACACGAGATTTGATTATTTTAATTGTTTGTATTCATTTATGTTGTTAGAGGTGTGTTGATATTTTGAAATATTATTTTTGAGATGTTGTTTTAGAGATCCGTAACCCAAACTGAAATTGATGTATTAGAAGATCCATCCTTACCTACCGAAAAGAAGAGTTCAAGAGGGTGGCTAAGGGGATACCAAAAACAACCAAAATGCAATTCAAGGATAGAGGGAGAATGAGAATACTTGGTTGGAATCGAGAGGAGGCGGCTACAGATGAGGCAGTCCATGGTAAATCTGATGGCTGCAGGCGTGAATTGTTGTTGAGTAAAGATTTAACTGTTTCTTTCTTGCGAAAAGAAGTAGACTGAGAGCTGTAGCAAAAACTTGAGCAGGGTGCGCAATGGATAGGTGGGAATAACTTCTGAAGAGCACCACATTACTACTGCCATAAGGGAGATTGGTGGGGTACGCTGGATCTTGAAAGCTAGAAAAGACCATATCTCTTATGCGAAGGAGCAGAGAAAGAAAAGGTGGTCAGGAGACTCAACTGATGCATTAGAAAGAACACACATTGTTTACACTACAAGACCCAACAGATTAAGCGATCTTTGTTTGGTAAGCGGCCCAAGCTAGCAAGCCAGAGAAAGAGGTTGTAGCAAGGAACGCCTTACTTGAACCATATAGTAGCAGCTGGGGAGAAGGCGGTGCCTAGGGTGCGGATATGTTCCTATGTAGCTTTTGAGGAACACATAGGTTTGAAAGAGTCGTTTGAGGATCTCCAAAATACCAATTTGGCCCCAGGTTAGAGGAAGGAGAATCTACTGTGGTAAACACAAAGAGAAATGATTGGACAACATCTGATATGACCGTTGGGAGAGTCCAAGAACTATTTACTGCAACAATTGAAACTACAATAACATTAGTTTACCATATTACCCCTACTTTTGTTTTGTGTATTACATAAATATTCATTTAATTGACTATAGCAAGTTATACAAATAATGGGGAAAAATAAGAGGAATAAGAAGAGTTGTTGATATGATAATGATGTATTTTACACAATAAGTATATAGTTAACTGTATAATGCAAATTATAGATAATAATAAGTTTTGTAGATTTTAGTAGATTATTTACATAAACAATTATAAATATATTACAATAAATTTGAAGATAAAGATACAAAAAAATTATAAACTCACAATTGTTAGCAATGCTTTTCATTACAAAATATTATGACACTAGATGATGTCCCGTTTATGCACAGATTATGTTTTTGTAAAATCTTATTATACATTTATAGCTATTTTTATTTATTTATAATATTTATATGTGATATTTGATTTCTACGATGCTTAGCTGTCGTTTAGGTGTTCACAGAATCTGCTGGAACTCTATTGCTTTTACTGACTGAAAACATCTTTTTGGGAAAAATAAAAGGTTAGGGAGAGGATACAAGACATTGATCACACTTAATCACAATGTCTGGACACTAACTATTTAGATTGATCGCAATTCTTTCTTTCCTTTTTGTATTTAGACTTTAAGAACTTTTGGGTGTAGAACATTTGTTTGTGAACCAAATGATTTTGAGATTTCTAAAATTGATGAATTGAATGCTTTTATTACTGAATAAAGAATATATACTGTATTAGTTTTGGAAGCATAATACTGAACTAGCATTTACATGTGTTATTTAGTTTTAAGATATTGCCTAAGGACGTTACAACTGTTAGAGTGTTATTCACTCAATTCACCCTAAAAATGTATAAAGTAATATATGTAAGTTGTCCGTTTATAATTGTGAAATTATTCAGAAGCTTACATATCTCTATCCATTTATTATAATTTTGTAGAGAATTTTCCACATTATAATTCTTTAAAGAATGTATGTTTTTTTTCTCAGCATTACATCTTTTTCCAACTTAATTATTATTTTATTATTTTACAAGATTATTTACTACAAAAATTAAAAAATACAAGACAATCATAAAAGTATATCAAAAAAACAAAAATATGAGATATATATTACAAATTTTTAATGGGAAAATGAAAATAATTCATTTTAGTTTGTTTTTGTATGTTTTGCATGATTTTCATGATCAATCTTTTTTTATTTAAATTCACTATTCAAAACCTTAATTTTTTAAAAGAAAAACACACATACGAATTAGAAGATCGAAAAGGCTTTAAAAACATGGGAGCACGATGATTACTGACAAAGACATAACAAATCATCTTTCTTCGTCTAACTTATATACTTCCTCTGTTTAGTAAAAAGTGTCATTGTAAGAAAAAAAAGTATTTCACAAAAAATATTATTCTACAATTCCAAAGCATTTTTTTACAAATAATTCAAGTTTTAATTTCCAATCAAAATTAGTGATATGAAATTTAATTAATCATTATTAGGGACACAAAAGATTTTTACTATTGTTTCTTAGTGTAAGAAAACCTAGACTGACACTCTTTAAAAACGAATGGAGTATTATTTAGTTTGAATATTTGATTAATTTTGATTTGTTACTGTACGTTCTTCTGTTATAAGACAAATCAAAATCGTGCAAAAGCCTACTTTCTACATTTGAACATCTTCCCACGGCACACGACCAATTAACTTAGACCAACATTATCAAGAGTTTTGTAATGAGTTTTTTAGCTTATTTTATTATTAAAAAACTTAGTTTTTCTGGTCGTTTTACTTTCTTTCTTCTTTTTTACTTTTTCTCCTCTTTTTTACTCTCTCTCCTCTTTTTACTCTCTCTCCTCTTTTTACTCTCTCTCCTCTTTTTACTCTCTCTCATCTTTTTTACTCTCTCCTCTTTTTATTCTCTCTCCTTTTTTACTCTATCTCTCTCTTTTCACTTTCTCTCTTTTTTTACTCTCTCTTATCTTTTGACTTTTTATCCTCTTTTTTACTATGTCTCATCTATTTACTCACTAACCTCTTTTTAGTCTCTCTCATCTTTTTAGTTTCTCTCCTCTTTTTTACTCTGTCTCATCTTTTCACTTTCTCTCCTTATTTTTTACTTTCTCTCCTTTTTTTACTCTCTCTCCTCTTTTACCCTCTCTCCTTTTTACTCTCTCTCGTCTTTTGACTCTTTCTCCTCTTTTTTATTCTCTCTCATCTTTTTACTCTCTCATTTTTTTTATTCTTAAGAACTCCCCATTAATCCTACATAAAAATTATCCACAAAAATACAACTTTTAACTCCAAGAACCCATTTGGACAACTCTTTATTTACATATATAGCAAAACTCGGATCTCGTCAATATTTTAAGATACTTGGGTTGAGACAGTTAAAAGCCCAAGGAGACAATTGCCCCTAACATGCTTGTTCAATGATTCAAAACACAACATACCAAAGAAATACATAAACCATATAGTTATCATTTTAATGTTTGTTTTGATGAGAATGTATAAGTATATTAGATTAGGATTTACAAGTTAGTTTTCTACTTTTTAACAGCTTCTTCAAGCTCTCTTAAACCACCAACCTTCTGTTCAATTTCTTCTATAAGTTCTTCACGCCATAGCTCTGCTCTTGCTTTTTCCTCTATGTCTTCTTGCTGCAGCATATAATTAATTACATACATTGATATAGTTCATTACTACAACATTTGTAATGTGTCAAAGATCTATAGTCTGATCTAAACCGGTCCAAAGATGAATCAGTCTCATTCAAACAGCCCTAATTATAATTTGTATGTGTAAGTACTTGTGTTGTTTGATATTAGAAGGAGAGATACATACAGTTTCATAGACCCAATATCCAGTTCCATCACCTCCATCTCCACGGTACTCCTCCGAGTCATAGAATGGATCCTATATTGATCCAATTTCACAAACCATTAGGAAGATTCAAATGCAGCAAAATGATTAAGAGATTCAACATGAGTCATACTTTTGCGGAACCGAAGTACAAACATCCCCAACAAGTAAACATGATGTAGAACATATCTGCAGATCAACATCAATATCAAACCATATAATATATATATATATATATGTTTGACAAATAATATTCAAAAATTGTGTAACTTACAGACATTCTTGATGGCTTTATCACTTAGATGCCATATGTGTTTCTCTGTAATGATATCACGCATCCCTTCTATTTGTTGAACCATCACTGCCATTAATGGCAAATCATGTGGCAATGCCTTTCTTACACTTAAGCTTCCTCTCATCAAATTCTTTTGCCTCCTCTCATTCTTTTTCATCTAATTTTCAAAACATAAATTCATAACAACATGAATATGAATATATTCTTATGATTTAAAAACTTATAATAACTTACAGCTTGTTGCCAATATCCATGATTTGGACCTGAAATCTGCTTAGGCTACAACACAAGAGGACACAACATTAATTCTTTAGTAATTTTGTTTGGTCTAAAATGAAATAATTTTATTATGCAAATTATATGTACTGAGTAATTGGAAGAAGAAGGGATATGAAGATTTGTGAAGGTGGAACTTGTGAAAGCTTCAGCCATTGTTACTTGTGGCAATGGAGAAGAGAAAATACAACTTTTTTTTTTGTTTAAATATATATAATTCATTTATTTTAATTTTATTAGATTTTTGTGGATAAGAGAAACTGTATCGTCCACTCTTCTCTCTTGTGATAAAACATCCAAGCGTATGTCAACGTTTTATAGAAAGCGTAGTTTAGCAATTAGATAAGGTGTAGTCTTCTCAAAGGATTGCTTTGGAAATTATAGGTAACAAGAATATCTTGTAAAAGGAACATAAGCAATAGAGCTACAAAAGCTAAACATAAGCAGTAATAAACTTAATTGCACTAAAAAGATAAACATAGTCATAACTAAATAATATTAATCCATAATTAACTTGAGCCGAGGCCACACTTCTTGTATGCATGGAACCACCTAGGATTGGATAAACGCCAGATTTTGTGAACACCTAAACGACGCCTAAGCATTGCAGATTTCTTCTTAGACGGTTTCTTCTCAGATTTCAATGCTTTTTCTTTTTCAGTCCAATAGTTGCCCGTGATTCTAAATACTCCTGTAGTCTCCTCGAAGAGGCGTTTAACAATAGCTTTGTGATCACAAGGCTCACAGATCCTAGCCTTAGCCATGTCTTTATAGGCTATGTAAACAACCACATTTTTGGAGTCGAGTCTAGGCGGCTCCACATCATCTAGAGTTTCTATGGCCACTTGCACAATCTTCAAGTCGAACTTGGCGTACTGGTGCTGCAGCAACAAGAGTTTCATGTTAATTATATTATATCATCAATAAGTTATTGATATGGGAAGAAAAAAAACAAACTTACAGGTTTAATTCCCCTATCGGTACTAACAATTGCAAGTTCCACATACAGAGAGATCCAATCATTGTATTCAAACTCAGATTCCTTCACCTGCAAAGGCAAATAAAACACTTAAGCAAAACTGAACCACAAGTGAGTGTATCTTAACTTAGTAATCTTACCAGGTAAAACCGTTTTGTATCACTGAAATCAGTATCCGATGAGGGCCAATTTGGCAAACTAGCATTGTAGATAATAGACACTGGCTGGCGGCAATGTGGGCGTAAGGAAGGCAGCTCCTTGTTTGAACTCTCGGTCACTATACAACATGTTATATAGTCATGAGCAAGTGTGAGTTGTAATAAAACATATCACAAACAAAGAACTAACCTTCAGGTCGAGGTCTAGAAATAGGGCAAGTCAAATCAAAAACGCCAAAACATTCTTCCATAACTTGAACCTGAAAGAGTTTCTGCAAACCGCTAGATGGAAAAAATGCTGACAAATTTATGTAGTAATAGGCAGCAGCGCTACCACAAGTCCTGTTAAAGGACTTTAACCTATGGAGCTGCAAGTTAACGATGAAGTCCTAGCTTGGCATAAAGATTGATTAAAACACAAAAAGGATACCGCCCATAATAATCACATTTGAAGTGGATAAGCCTACAGCCAAAGCCAAAGCGAGGGCGACGGGCTCTTTCGCTTGGAGTTAATGGATCCTCATAACCCTCGGGGAAGTTGAAGGGCTAATAGCCATTACAAAACAATTAATCAAATCACAATCAATCAATCATGTACACAAATTTAACCACTAATATTAAGTAAGAAGATCGAACAATTACATCAAATTTCGCCATTCGCGTCTGTGGTTTCGACGAATGCGAGCGGTTGTTGTTTTGATCGATTTAGGTTTGCTAGGCCAAGGATTTATTCATGGGCAAAATTCTCGATATAATTATTGGTTCACTATTGCAAATATTTGAATGGAAGTTTTCCATTTTATTTTTAATTCCATTTAAATAATTATTGGTTCATTTTTAATTTACTCAAGTCGATCTCTCCCCCCTACATATTCGCAGTATAATTATTTGTGTTTATTTACTCAAGCAGTATAATTTTTTTTCTCAACCGTAATATTAATATTGGGCCACAATGGCCGGTCCATTAGCCTAATTTTTTCGATTTCTAATTCAACAAAAGATATATGTAGCCAACGAGAAGAAGGAACCAGCGTTGATTTCGCCATATTTGATTCAAACCGGATAGCACAATGGTCAAGTTCTCACCTCGGTCATGTTGGATGGAGCTAACTACGAACGATGGTCTAAGCTTATGATTAATGTTCTTTGAACTAAAAAAATTGGGCTTCATAAACAAAACCGTAAAGAGACATGCAGAGGAAACTGATGATGCAGAAACATGGGACATGGTTAATTCTCTTATCATCGGTTTGAAATAAAAATTGAATGATGTGAGAAAGAATTTTTATCCAAACATTAATTGGTCGTGTCTTGGATTTTCGCAAGTATTGAAGAAAAGCTTCGGACTTCAATCTCTCTCGTCGACAATACTTCAAAAATGTGGGAGCAGTGTCGTGCTTAGGTCCTACGAGGCCTAGGGCAAGTCAAAAAAATGTGGTCATTGTAAGAAAATGTCTAGAGATTTCGACAACTTATGTTATTTGTTTTCTTATTGATAAAATGAATGAATATTGTTAGAAAAACTCCTATGAACTCTGTTTATAGAGACTTAAAAAACTATTTTCTTTAATAATTTAGAGAAATTAAAAACAAAAGAAAAAAATAATTTAAATCTATAAAAATATACTTAAAGATACGTAAAACTAATGTAAATGTTGTGGCTTTCTAAGTTATATATTTACCTAAAAATTGAAATTTTGTGGCCTTCTAAACTATGAATTTTGGTGTGGCCTTATGGTTCTGTCCCTTGTTTTGCCAATTCACATAATCGACCTCTCTCTGATCTTTAGACTTATCGGACTCAACCTGAACTGATCAATTTCCCTAGTGTCATCCAGCTGATGCACTCCTCGGCTATCTTCACGACTTGCCTTGATAAGCATGTCGAGCTTCTCTGAAATCTCATCAATCCTCTGAATCTCCAATTAACCTTCTTGTTTTGAACATATTGTGGACAATGGTTCCCTGAACTTGCAGCCAAGTCGTCGATGAGGATGAAGGCTTCATCCCTAGTGTTCTTCATGAAGTCTCCATTGCTAGCAGCATTCAAAGAGTTCTTATACTCCTAATCGATTCCTCCAGAGAATGTATTGAGCAACTGCTCATTGGAATAACCATGATGGGGACAAGTTTGTTGGTACTCTTTGAATCTCTCTCAAGCATCATGCAAAGACTCACCAGAACGTTGCTGAAACGCTGAGATCTTGTTTCTTAGTGTTGCAGTCCTCGACTTAGTAAAGAATTAATCCAAGAAAGCAGCTCTAACTTCAGCTCATGTAGTCAACGAACCTTGAGGCAAAGATCGCAACCATCTAGAAGCTTTGTCAGAAAGTGAATGGTGACAGCTTACACTTCACAACATAGGATATGGTATGGAGTCAAATAAGGACAAGAAACAACAACCGTTTCTCCCTTTGGTTTCTCATTGGTGATTTAATGAGATTCAGAGTAATAAGGAGAAATTAGGTGGTCCGGCCCGTAAATGAAGTATGATGAAACCATTTAGTGACTTCCTTAATATATATGGGATGAGAGAACTTCCCCGGTCTGGGCCAGACTTCTCTTGGATGGGCCATAGAAATAATTATTGGGTTCAACTCCCCTTGGACAAAGCCTTTGGTAATGAAGAATTGATGAGAATTTTCCCCAATACTATCACTGATTATATGGACATTATGGGCTCTGATCACCGCCAAATATGTACTTCCTTCGTGGCGGAGTCTTATAATTTCTCTAAACGTTTCTTCTTTGATAAAAGATGGTAATATGATAAGGAATTTTATGAACTAATCAGGATGATCTGGCAAGACAACACGCCAACAAGGCACCCTTCTTACTATGACAACCTCAGGAAATGCAAAAAAAGTATCTACTCGTGGAAGAAGCACAAACATTTTAACTCTGCTTTACACATAGATACTCTTCGCACCCAGTTGCAAAAGGAAATTACACATATCATCTATATGATCCTTCAAGTAAAAGAGTTGTTGTAAGTCGGGATGTAGTTTTTGATGAAGAAAGAGGTTGGAATTAGAATAAAGTTGAAAAAAAGTTGAGTAATGAGCTAAGAATATTTGATCAGCTGTTGGGAGATTTCGAGAGTGAAGAAACAAGATCACACGATACGGAAGCAGGGCATAATGAAACAGAGCACAACAATCCGTTGCCTCTGGTGATGAGAAACGAGAGATTAGTTGATAATGTTGAGACTATAGAAATCAGTGATGATGAAGTAAGTGGAGATGAAAACGAGTTTGAACATGAGCCACAACCGAGACGATCGACAAGAGAAAACGTTTCACCATCTCATCTAAAGGATTATGTGTTATATTGGGCAGATGCTGAAGGAGAACGTCTTCTTTTAGCTCTAAATGATGAACCGTGGACCTTTAGTGAAGCAAAAGAGTTGAAAGTTTGGATAAAAGCATGTGAAGATGAAATCGGATTTATTGAGAAAAATCTAACATGGGACTTAGTCACTTTGCTGATGGGAGTCAAACCAATTGGTTTGAAGTGGGTCTTTAAGATTAAAAGGAATTCTGATGGAAGCATCAACAAATACAAAGCAAGATTGGTGGCAAAAGGATATGTTCAAAAACTTGGTATTGATTATGATGAATTATTTGCTCCAGTGGCACTTATGGAAACGATTCGGCTCATCATTGCATTGGCAGCCTCAAACGGGTGGGAAATCCACCATCTTGATGTGAAAACTGTGTTTCTTCATGGAGACTTGAAAGAAGACGTATATGTTACGCATCCAGAGGGCTTTGTGGTTAAAGGAAGTGAAGATAAAGTATACAAGTTAAAGAAGGCACTTTATGGCCTAAAACAAGCACCAAGAGCTTGGAATGAGAAGTTAAATAAATTTCTAAAGTTTTTGGGCTTCAGAAAATGTTCCAAGGAACCATCTTTGTATCGCAAGAAGGTGAACGAGTATCTACTTATCGTGGCTGTGTATGTTGACGATCTCCTCGTCACAGGTTCCTCGTTGGATATGATGTTTAAGTTCAAACGAGAAATGTCAACCAAATTTGAGATGAGTGATCTCGGGAAGATGACATACTATCTCGAAATTGAAGTACACCAAGGTGAAGGAGGTATTGGGTTGAAGCAAGAAAGATATGCTGAGAAGATTTTGGGGAAGACTCGGATGGATAGCTGTAACTCATGTCAAGTTCCAATGGACATGAACCTCAAATTATCAAGATCAACTGAAGAAAAGGACATCGATGAAAAGGATTATAGAAGAAGTATTGGTTGTTTGAGATACTTGCTTCACACAAGACCTGATTTGTCTTATAGTGTCGGTGTTTTGAGTAGATACATGCATAATCCAAAGGAATCGCATGGAGTGGTATTAAAGCAAGTGTTGAGATACTTACGAGGAACAACATCGTTTGGTCTCGTGTTTCTCCAGTCCAGTAAGGCAAATCTGATTGGGTATAGTGATAGTTCTCATAATGTGGATATAGATGATGGGAAAAGCACGAAAGGTCATGTGTTCTACTTTGGTAGTTGCCCAATCACTTGGTGCTCGCAAAAGCAAGAGATCGTAGCTTTATCTTCGTGTGAGGCAGAGTGTATGGCTGCTACGGAAGCACCAAGAGTTATTGAGTGAAGTTATGGACAAAGAATGTGAAAAGGTGACGATTAGAGTTGACAATAGATCAGCCATTGCACTCACAAAAAATTCGGTGTTTCATGGCCGATCTAAACATATTCACAGACGATATCACTTTATAAGGGAATGTGTTGAGAATGAGCTAGTGATGGTAGAACATGTTCCAGGTAATACACAAAAGGCTGATATTCTAACCAAAGCACTCGGAAGGATCAAGTTTAAAGAAATGAGGGAGCTTATTGGAGTACAAGATGTTGGTGAAGGTGTTCTCAAGCTAAATGGGGAGAATGTTATTGTAAGCTTGAGATAACTTGAATATCAAGTTTCAAGTTTTGGGAACTATCCGAACTTTTTTTTAGTCGGTTTATGTGTTTTCCTTATTTGGTTGGGTTTTTCTATTTTAGTTGGGAATTAGGTTTTTGGTGTGCTTATATAAGGAGATACCTATTCTTGTGGTAGAACTGAATATATGTTGTGAGATTGCAAGGTTTTGAGTTAGTTTTCTTGTGGTTGTGGTTGAGTTTAATAAGAGAAGGACTTCTTATTATTGTTGGTTGAGCTTGTTTGATTCTATACAATTAAAATTTGTTTTTCGATGGTTTTAAAAAAAATCTTTAACAAATTAAGATTTGATTTTCGTTGGTTTAAAAATAAATTTTTTGTTTGGATTTTGATAAGAAACTTAAGATGAGTTTATTTGTTCTAACAAATGAGTTTGTTTGTATTATCATAAGAACTTTAATTTAAATATTATTGTTCATCACAATAGAAAACAACAGAAAATGTACTTTATCAAAATATTTCTAATCCAAATCCAAATACCTTATATTTAGAGGAAATCAAACAAATGATATTCTTAATTCTAATAGAACAAAAATTTAATCAAAGTCTATATAAGAAACATCTCGAAACAAATTTAACAACACCAAAGACTTTTGTACTCTTTTTTCTCTTGACTTTTGTTTTTCTTCACCGTGTATTTTTCTGAAAATGTTTCGTTGAAACCCAACAAATAAACCTAGAAGATTAAAGTTAAAATTCTGAAACTCTAGAAAATATACACTAATGTATATGGTCAAACTATTGATATGGTTCTTTGTGATTTTAAGGTGCATTATTAATAATTTATTTATGAGAATACCTTTATATTTATAATAATTTAAAATATTTTCTAATTAATTGATATATACATACATATATATATATATATCATGGTGGTAAAATTCACTGTAATGTGAAGAATAATGAATTAGTTTCTAAATTCAAAAAAGTTCTTGAACAATGAAGTACTAAAATCATTACAAACCTACGAGTTTCTCCTACAACACGAGCTTACAGTACTTCTACTCATAACTTCAAGGTCTCTTTCATGTACACAACCACAATCAAGCCAACATATACTCTACCAGATTCTACGTTCGGATTAAAATTGGTTGATTACCCTGAATTACTTGAAAGACGACTTAAAGATATCTATATTATATGCAAGTAATAATTGTTTTTTTTGGAAATATTACTTTTGACTCTAAGTATTATATATTAAAGACATTATATATCTTATAAATTTTATATACAATCAAAATTTTAGTAAATATATTTATTAGAATATGTGTATATATATATTTTTGATTATAAGTATTAAATATTAAAAAATAAGTATATTTGTTATACATATATAAGAGATAAAAATTGAAAAACTATAATCTCAATATAAATATGCAGAAAATAAATCAATTGTTACTTATAAATAGAAGATATAAATAAATAAAATTTTTAATTATAAGATACCAGAACCAAATAACTAATGCTATCAACATTTATAAAAACTAAATGATATCAACTATCAAGTTTTTACAAACTAAAAATTATATTAGTTATATTAAATACAGTTTTGTTAATCTACAAATACATATTAATAAGATGATTATACATAAATTTATATTAGTATATACTTGCTAAATTGATTAAAATATTAATAAATAAAAATATGTGTCAAATTGATACTATAAAAAATATACATGGATCAACAAATTTAAATGAATTCGAGTTTAAGACCCTATATATATATTTATTTATATTAGTAGATACTTGATAAATTACTTATGATATTAATACATAAAAATATGTTTTCTATCGATAATGTATAATACAGCAAAACTAAAAATAGATTTAAAAACCAAATAAGTACTGTTTCAAAACCCTAAATAAATACGAGTGTAATAATTTAGTTACAAACGAGTTTAAAACATAAATAAACATGAGTCAAAACATAAATTATACGAGTCAAAAAAAATTATATGCAAAATTGTAATGCATCAAAACTTAAGTAAACAGATATAAAAATTATATTTTGTGTACAACACCGGTGATCACTATAAATTTATTTTTAATATATCATATATATATATATATATAATTAATTAATGAATTTACCCATACAAATCAAACCATAAAATAAATAAATAAAACAAACAAATATTATCTAACATGTGCTAACATCATCTAGTTACAAAATATTTTCAAACAAACCTCAAAATAATAGCTATCTCACTGGTAATAAAGTAATAATTGATAGTTTTGGATGAAAAAATATCACAACAGAGTAATGATACACTTTCAAAATATCACTATAACTTATCCTTATTGGCCACTTATATATGTTGTGGTTTTAAACTTACTGCATTAAAAAAAAAAATTTCATCTCAAAATAAATTAATTGAAATTCAAGTCGTGCAGCTTATCAATTATAATGTTAATTAAAGATGCCTTAACTTATGTTATTCTTATGTATATATATATATATATAAAAGAATTAGAAAAATAGAGACTCAAATATCATAAATAACAATTAGTAAAATAATAATAACTTGTTTGATCAACCATTAAGATAATTCCAGTATTACACGTTGAACATCATTAATCAAAACACATTCTTAATTGGTTAAACATTAACCTTCTTAATCACCCTACTAATTTTGTTCTTAAATACTTAAACCTAAGCCCTTATAAAATACAAACTAAGCTCAGGCCCATTACTTGACCCATCAGGATTCATCATATAAAAAGCCTCCGAATCTCTCGACCCGATAACCCGTTCGAACTGGGCTCTCATATACATAATTTCACCTCTCTCGGACCCAATAACTCCATTCCCTTCTTCCTCCACCGTCGTCGTCGCCGCCGGTAAAACTCCGGCACCCATTGTAATGGGTCCCACCGCCTTCAACACTCTCCACTCCGCCTCTCCACACTCTTTCCTCGCCGCGTAACCGCATTTCTTACCGTTACAATACGTTCGCCACGTGGATTCTTCTAGAAGCTTCTTTTTCACATCTGACTTAAACGCTGCCGTTTCGAGAGCGATTCTTACTAAACCCGAAGCCATTTCACGTACAAGAACATTTGTTGAAGTTGGTAATTGGATCAAAACCGCGGGTAAACGGGTCGGGTCATTTTGTACAGCGAAATATACATGACCACGACGGTTACCGAATAAAGTACCAACAACCCGGAAACCCAAACCCGAATTAGAGAATCCGAGAGCATAACGAATCTTCTCCATAGTCTTTTTCTTCTTCTTCTTCATTACCGGATCCGGGTCGGGTTGGGTCCGGCCAGAAGAAAAATTGAACCGGGTTAAGATTTTTTCTTCATTGTTGTTGTAATCATCTTCTTCTTCGTCTTCTTCGTCATCTTCTTGAACTTTCTTCTTCTTCCAATTGAAGTAACGTTTAGATATAGAGAATGAAGAATCGAGAGAAGTGTTTGCTAAGATTGATTTCATTGAAAGATACAAAAGCTTTCTTTTTCTTTGGAACTGAGACTTTGATGTTATGAAGTTTGGACTCTCATGTGCTTGCTTTCTTATATTGGTCTTAAATGGAGTTATTTAATGTTTTGTGAGGTCTTTATTTAATTTAACTAATTTAATTATATATTGCGTTGTAATTTTTTTATATTTGACCTTTTGTACTAGTCTCTCTGTTATTTTCTACTCTTTTTTGTCAATATATCGACTGATTTTACGTATGAGATTAATTGTATTTCTTCGCGTATGACCTAATTTATATTTCAAAATAAAGTTGCATAACCTTTTTTTTTTGTTGTCTAGATTTTATTGGTAAACAAATCCAATTACAACAAAAATTATAAAAAAGTAAAAAAAATTAAAAAGAGTTCAATTTCCACTATACAAGAGTTCAATTTCGATGCCAGAATGAGTTGATTGAGGTGGTTCAATATCCTTCTCATCAGTCCTAGCACTCGGGATCGATTCCCATAACGCTCCAGTGATAGCAAAATAGCCTCATATGGAGTCTACAGTTTACAAAGGTGGAACCAGTATTAAAAAAAAGTTCAATTTCGATAAATTGATTGTGGTCAAGAACTAGTCTTGACAATTAAACCAAGACTCATAGTCTGGTGGATAAAGAGTAGAAGTAAGTGTTCTGCCATCCGAATTCGAAATATGGCCGCAGGATTTTCATATTAGATTTTCCCGAATCCTAAGGGATATACGTCGAGGCTCAAGCCGAAAGCCCAGAGTCCAAGACTAAACTTGTTGACTACAAAAAAAATGTTCTTCACAATTAAACTTTTTATTCATTGAATATAATGAATACAAATTTTTAAAAAATCATCAATCAATCAACCTTAACCGTTTGTTATAAATTCTAGTAGTTTCGACTTTCGAGTAATTAAAAATGGGAAAATTCATGACTAATTGTCTAGCATATTGGAAACTTGAAATATAGAGGAACAACCATTAAGGTTTCATAACTTATTGTATAATTTTTTTTAAGGTCTCAACTATATTGTATATTCACGTATGATTTATAATATTATATTGTCACACGTATAATCTTTATTCAATATAAACAAAACAATTACGGTAATATAAAAACAATACGTACGTGAAACTAGTATATGTCCAATGCAATTACGTATGAATAATCTAGTTAGATAGTAACCAAACTAAAGATTTTTTGGTCAGGTCTTGTTGGAATTTAGTTAATATTTAGAGTATATTAAAGAAGAATTAGAAATATTAATTGGTTTGCAGACCTAAAAGAGAAAGAATTGTGAGAAATAAAGAGAGAAAGATACATTAATGTGAAAGAAGATAAAGGAAGAGGAAGTTGAGCAGCCTTTACCTAATCGTAGATTAAGTTCTGTCTTCATTGGGACTTATCAATTAGACACATCACTCACCAAATCTTCATTTATGTTTTGTCATTTTAGTTTATTATTTAGTTAAATGTATTAGGGTTTCACTGGTTTTGTATATAGGTTTAGTTCAAGAATAACTGGTGGATAAAAGATCTTCCTTGCTTCTTCATAAAAGTGAGCTAGTTTAAAGACATGTTCAATCTAATATCAAATCATATTTTCAAATAAATTATATGAATTACAAAATATTATTTGAAATACTCAAAATTGTGTTAGGGTTTTCATGTGTTAGTTTAATTTTTTTTTGGTAGTTAAGAAGTTCGGACCTTTATTTCTAATCTTTCCAGACCAGAGACAGCGTTTAATTGTATCATTTCTGGCTTACATCCTTTTTCCTTGTCCAAAAATAGACTCGAATTAGTGATTGTTCAGCCTCTCAACTGGGATACTACCAGTTGAACTAGCTCGTTTAAATGTCTAAAATATTATATGATATTATACAAACTAGATACAAACAAATATGGTATTTTGTTGTTCTTTTTTGTTGACTATTGTTTTTTCTTTTGTTAAATTTGTAAAAACATTAAGGTATGATTAATGAATGATAAGAGTAAAAGATTAAGAAGATGACAAAAGTAAAAAATGAGGTTTATCAAAAAAAAAAATTAAATACAGTAAAAGTTTTCAAATAATTTTATTTGATGGAAAATGTTTTGTTAAAAATAATACTAATATTTCATTTTATGAGTCGAGATAATATTACCGACACACGAGACTCTTAGGTAACTCTTTTTTCATTCCATAAAAAGTGAAATAAAATTTTCTGTGCTTTTACTTTCTTTCTTTCTGTTTCCATAGTAACTAGCTGAAAACTTTTTCACCTTTTCCCAACTTGATTGGAGTTATACAAAAAATCCAAAAAAAAACTCAAGAAAGAAATAAAAATTTCCCACTATTACAAGTCTAAAAATTACATCAAAAAAGTTTTATAAAAATATTTGACATGTAGAATTTTACGTGTAGATTTAGTAAGAGACAAGAAGGTGTGCGATAAATCAAAATCAATGTCTCTTCTATAGTGGGGACTACAGAGTTGACAATTTAGTCTAACACTGTTCTGTACTGAAACACATTAAATTTGATATAAAATCTTACCATAAATGCAATGTTTCTTAGTTCGTTAATAAAAACACAAATATTTCTCATTATAGTATCTTTAAGGTCCTCCAAGAGTAGAAAAAATAAACTATTTACATATTGTAAAGTTTCATAATACTACATTACATGATTTATTTTATAGAAAGAAAAATAGAAACTACATTACATTATGCCAAAGACGTGTAACTCAGTACTAGATGTCACTTTAGCATTCTCCAGGTACCTGAGTTTGATTCTTCCTAGATGCAAAGGGGAGAAAAAAGTTTAGCTATATATCGAGTCTTTGTCAATTCCATTAATACTAAAAAAATGAGTAAGGTTGACAAAAAAAATGTTTAATTAAACGTCTGACTTGAAAGTAGTATTTAGCATAGTGATAGACGGTAAATGCAAGGATACTTGAACATCCAGATATCAAATTTTACCGCCTACATAATGGACCGGTTAGCTGTAATATAAAATTAAAAAAAAACGTCTAACTTTTTTTAGTATAGGTTAAATGTAGATCACCAAATATTCATAATTTTTTTTTCAATTAAAAAGGACGATTTAATTTAGATAATTAATATAAAATAAATCAGTGTCACATCTAAGGAAAAATTGATAAGACATAAGCAACATTGAACCAATCAAACGTTGTCTATGTGTTGTTTTTTTTCAACAAACCTACACTACACCAACAAAGCATGCTTTTTTTTCTTTTTGTGCTCTTCATTTATTGATAAAAAGAATTCATAATTTAAAGTTAAAATCCTTGACTTTGTTGCAATTTGTTGTACCATTTTGTCTTGTTGGTGGCTAATTATGAATTTGCTAAGAGATAGCATGCGCACATTATCTTTTTCCAGCCTATTTATCATTTAGCTTGTGCAACTAATGTTTTTGTGATAACTTGATTTTTTAATAGTTATATTCGAACAAATTTTAGAATGTGAGTTTCTGCGTTGTATTGTTTATCTAAGTAGAAAGCATGACATCATTTAGACTCTATAAAAAACAAAAATTCTAAGTAGTTTATATAGACCATGACAGCAACTAATCTCTGATGTTGCAGATTTCCGTATCCAATACTCAAAATTATTTCACTCACTATTTCGGTCATTCTAGGTCTAATTGATATTATTCCAGACACATACAAACACTTCTCCAAATAAAAAGTAAAGGCTTTTGAGTTTATCTTTCTATGTGTTTATCGAATTTATCTGGTAAGTCTCGATCCTTACATGGATATGAATATATGCTTACTATCCATTTGTAGAACCGGTGATAATGTCTATTTGTCAGCATTACCACCCCAAAATAATAGTTTAATCTCCTTTCTATAGGATTTAGAAACTCTAGAGTTAAGAAAAAATTAAATTTTTTAATCTTTTATAAACTATAAACATTCTTGCATAATTCATTTTTTTCCACTAATTTAGTAAGGAGTAGGTACACCGTCTGTAAATTCAACAACATATACTTTATCAGTGTGATTTCCGGAAAATTACAAATTTAGGTTATATTACATAAATAATATATGGACTTTAATTATTTTATTTATTTTGTCTTGTTACAGCTAATTCTAAAACTGGGACCGACCAAACTTCAAAAATCAACTAACTGTTGAACTAGTGCAAACAAAACCAACCAAATACGACTTTTATGAAAATAAAATATATAATCAAAGTAATGTTACAACTATGTGCATAGAGTTTATCTCTCTGTATGTATGTCGAACTTATTTGGTGAATCTCGATCTTTACACGGATATAAATATATGTTTACTACTTATCTATAAAACCGACAATAACGATCTATCCGTGAGCATTACTATTTCCAAGAAAATAGTCCAATCTCTTTCTATAGAGTTTAGGAACTCATAAGTACAAAAAAAAAATAACTATGTACGTAGAAAACAAACAACTACAAAATCTAAAAATTTAATAGAAGAAAGACATGATTGGAGATTCTCGATTGTATGTTCGTTAGATTTGGGTATAACAGACAAAGGTTTGGCTTAACGATAACATCGAATGTTGTTCTTTGGTTTTAAAAAGCCAACAAATCTCTGCCAATGTGAATGCGACACAATAACAAATCAGATACAATTTGCATTTAACAACACATTGTCCATCATTCTGTTGTATATATATAAATCCTNCAATTTTTTTTTTTTTTTTTTTTTTTTTTTTGTAAACATTAGGCAATAATTAACCGGCCCAATAGTAAGTTTCTATATAATATAAACCATGAGACTTAATACCTAGATGTATAAGTACACCTACCTTTAATAAACTTTTTACATGTGACTAGACTAAATATCACATATCCTCATTATTTAGTTTAAAATAACATTTTTTCTAGTTTCATGGCTTAGTCATTTTAGTTATTTTTTTCCTGAATATTATACTTCTATTTTGGATTTAATTAAGTATTAATTTATGGTTATCCTATAAAAAAGTAGGCAAAATGAAAATAGTGATTCGTAGTTATAGTTGTGAATAGAAAAATGAACATTAATAGAAATCAAATTGTAACGAACGGAAACTCATTTGTTAAAAAAAATTCTTTGGTTTGAATTATTTGAAAAGATTTACTTTTTATTAAGATACCAAATGCATGAAAAATCTCTCACCTAACTAGTATTATAGTGAGTATCTTATGAAGAGCTTTCACATGTTTCACATGAGAGAAACACACAATTATGAAGCCCAAATAAGTATGAAGCCCAAAAATCAGTTAATTTTTGTGTTTTCATTGTGTCGGCCCAAAATAAGTATGAACCCAAAACTCAATTCAGACATTAGGGTTTTTAAAACATTTAAATATTGGAAAATCGGCAAACAAAACACGAATTTTGCATAAATTGCCAAAAAAATATGATTTATTTTGCCGACCAAAAAATACTCAATTTTATTTGACTTTCCAATTAAATATCAAAGTTTTCATCGACTTGCCAAAATAAATATGCCGTGAGAAACATCGTCTGTTTTACCGTTAAAACATTTTAAACTGAGATGAAACGATATCATTTTGCAATTTTTTAAAAAACAAAAAAAACCTGGCAAAAGAAACACAAATTTTTTACGAATCGCCAAAAAAAACAAAATTTCTGACTCACCAAAAAAATACTCAATTGTATTTGACTTTTCAATTAAATACCAAATTTTTCGTTGATTTGCCAGAATAAACACACTGTAGAGAAATATAACAAAACAATCTCACACTATTTGCTTTATCGTTAGTAAAACGACGTCATTTTTAAATAATATCTTTGTGACGAGGTTATATAATAATAACCATTATACGATCATTTCAACCGTCAATAAATAAATTCTCTAATCTTATGAAAAACTAAGTGTGATTGATAATGACTCTGGTTGTCTGCACAGCAAAAATCTTTTCAGAGCATATAAATTGAACCAATCATGATTTAAATTTATTTTTGGCTTTCATTGTTCTGGAAAGCTAATTTTTTATTTATAGAATATTTTTAACTGTAGAAAACCAAAAACCTAAAGCCAAAATTTATGAATTTTATAAATATAAAATTCTACAACAAAAAAATCTTACAGCAAAAAAATCTACAACCAAAAACCGTACAGCTGAAATTTCACAACAAAAAACTAAAAGGTATAGGTTTTACCAATAAGCCCTAAAAAACATAGAAATCTACCGAAAAAGTCGATAAATTCTATACTCTGTCAAAAAAATTTGCACAGTACGAGGATTTGACATCAAAATATTTCCAAACATCTATGCGTTCCTATCTAACTCGTATATTAGAATCAAAATATGTCAGAAGTCAGAACCATTATCTATTAATAAAAATAAATATATTATTAAAAATATTAGTATAGTTGGTGGAACGAAACATGTTTGGAAAATCAATTTCACTTTGCAAGAGACAATTTTGTTGAATTCCATAACTTATTTAGGATTCTTATTCGACTTATGTAGAGAAATGAGTCAATAACAATAATACAATAATAATGATTACATATCATCTATAGAAATATCATTTTATAAATTTATCTAAAAGAAATTTTGAAGTTAATTATCTCCAAACTATAAGAAAAGGCCATGATGAGTTGGTGTGAGGTAGTTGAGTATCTCTCCTCTCAATCCCAACACTCAGATCAATTCCCAGAACTCTTCAGTAAAAGCAAAATGTGAGATCTACGACCCACAATATTGGACCAATGTAAAAAAAAGAGAGTAGTAAATTCAAATTTATGGCGAAAATTCTCTATTTTGTTTATGGGAACAAAAACAATTGTACTTGACTATTATAAGAAAAAAAGAGTTGTACTTAATCTTATGTAGCTAAAATATATGATTAAAACCGTTTAACAAAAAAAAAATATGATCAAGAGAATTTTTTTTTATAGTAAAATAAACTATAAATTATGATTGCAATTGATATATGAAACTAATATTTAGCTTTAAAGTTTTTAAAAAAAGAACCAAGGGTTTTCAAAACTCTCAAATTGACGTTACATATAAAGTTATTTTTTTTTTGTCAACCTTACTTATTCTTTTTAGTACTAGTAGGATCGACAAAGGCCCGATCCATAGCCAAATATTCTTCATTCCCTTTGCATCTGGGAGGAATCGAACTCGGGTGCCTGAGGAATGCTAAAGTGGCCTCTACCACTGGGCCACATGTCCTTGGCACATATAAAGTCAATTTTAGTTCTCTTTTTTGATATAAAGTGATAATTTTTGTATTTCTGTTTTGGTTCTTGTTACATTTTTTCTTTCAACCTTATTCATTTTTTTTTTAATAATGAGATCGACAAAAACTCTATATATAACTAACTTTTTTTCTTTAGGTAACCTGTGGACCAAGAGTTTAGATGCATTACATTACATACTTGAGAAAAACTGACACAATATAATAACGTCATTAGTTTAGATTTATTATTGGGCCTATCAAAGCCCAATTCAATCATATTTTAGAATTTTATGTTCGTATCCCATATATTTGAAACTAATTAGAATTTTAACCCACCAATTCCTTCATTTCACATCTCAGCCCCAATAAGACGAATATAAATCAAAATCGTGTTCAGAGTTTTTTCCCCAAATTTTATGCTATGGAGAACCCTAAATTACAGAGACGAAATTCATCGAATTCCTGGTCCGAACTTCCTCGAGATCTCTTAAATTCAGTATTCGAACGACTTAACTTTGCTGATTCCCGATGAGCTGAATCCGTATGTTCGTCTTGGTACTCTGCTTCAAAGCAATGCGTCACCAAAAATCGGTGTCCATGGCTGATTCTCTTCCCTGAAGACGACGACGAAGAAAACATCACGTTGTTGAATCCCGAGGAAAAAGGAGGTAAGTTTTACAAAAAGAGTGTTGTAGGATTAACAAAGAGTAGTCTTTGTTTAGCAACATATCGAAGTTGGCTCTTTATCCTAGAAATTGATGATTTCTACATTATGAATCTGTTTACCAACGAGAGAATCAATTTACCTTCGGTGGAATCACAGTTTGGAACTACAAAGGTCGAACAAACCTTAGATGGTTGGTTTCGTATTTCAAAGGAGAACGAGGTAAGAGAATCCAGAGGTATTGATACTCAGTCTCCTGTGTTTTGGATTGACGAACAAACCAAAGATTATGTAGTTCTATGGGGATTTGGTAATTGGTTTGTGGCTTATTCCAAGAAAGGAGATAAGTTTTGGAATCAAATTCCTTTAGCTGCTTATGGTTGTGAGATGGTTTACAAGGATCACAAGATTTACTATCTAAGCAAGTTTGCTAATATCATCAAGGTTTTCGATTTCTCCGGAGAGATTCCGCAAGAAACCTTTCAATGTGGTGGTGTTTATGAGTTTGACGTTGATTCATTACTTTATCGAACAAAATTTTCATGGACCAATGTCGGGATAAAAATTGTGGTTACAGTAAAAGGAGATGTCCTCAAGGTTGAAAAAATGAGAAGATCTACTGGGACTAGTTTAATTTGGTCTTTTCGCGTCTACAAGGTTTGTTCATCAGATGGGTTGTTTAAGAAGTATGAACAAGTTGATTCTTTGGGCAATGAGGCAATGCTTTTTGATTTAGGCATCACTGTGCTCGCTAATGATGATATGGAAGGTTTTAAGAGAAATTCCATTTACTTCAAGACTATATATCGTGATGAATTCAACACTACTCAAATTTGTCTCTTTGATCTCGAGACACAGAAGATGGAGTCACTCTACAACTTTGATTGTTCGTCCGCTCAACAACTCGCTAAAGCTCGATGGTTCCTACCAAGTTTCATGCATACATAATCATCATTAATTGTTAATCATGAAGAGACATTGAAACGTTTAGCAAGACAACTTGACTCATTAAGGAGAAGAAAAGGATGAGTCTTTGGGAAAAAAATCTCATCAATTGTAAAACGAATTTACGAATTTTGAACAAATACTTAAGACTCACTATACAAAGAGAAACGTAAACAAAGATTTCTTCAGGTTTAGATAGTGAAAAGAGAAAGAAACAAACTTGAATAATTACGTTTTTTTTTTGATAAATGTAAAATTTATTCATCTATGAACGAAAATATTTACAGAGGGACAAGACACAGAAATCAAAATGCAAAACATGCAAAACTCAAAAAACAGAGCATGAAATTCTTCTTCCTTCTAGCAAGTAATGTAATATCACTCTTGCCTGAATTGTATTCGTGCAGCATTTCCTTGAGTGCCGAGCCAATGAACATTTTATCTGGGGTGCCAACACGAAGTATGCCATAGTAGTGACGATTCTGTGTCCACCATTTCAACAATCGGAATCATCACTATTATGGAATATTTCGTTGTTGGCACTCCAGATGAAATGTTCATCGTCTTCCTTAACACAGCAACGGAAGAACCGAAGAAGTATGGATTTCTCATACCCTTCTTTCTGGAGGATTTGATTGTCCTGGATTTCACACATATTAAAGAATCATTAAATTTTTTATTTTTTCTAAACAAAAATATAGTTTATCGTAAATTCCAAAAAAAGTTTAACCAATGACAAATTAATCCGTATAATTTTAAAAGTCAAAAATACCAAAAATACAATAAATTTTGCATAGAAATCTTAAAACATCAACTAAAAAGAAACAATTTTTTTTCTAACACATCAACTAATAAAAAAACAGAAAGAGTATTTTATTTATCATCCGTAACTATCTTCAACATTGTGTATTGGAGAAATGGAGAGTCATAATTCCGACAATTTTTAGTTTGATTTAGAAAAATAAATACTCTCTCTCTTTAGTTTTAGTTGATGTTTTAGAAAAAAAAATTTGTTTCGTTTTAGTAAATGTTTTTAATTTTCTATACAAAATTTAATGTATTTTTAGTGTTTTTGACTATTTAAATTCTGAAAATTGACATATGATTGGTTAGAAGGTTTTGGAAATTGTGATAGAATAAAAAATTAATGTTTTTTTAATTTGTGTAAAAATTCTAAAAATTAATATAAAAGAGTATTTTATATGAACTTTTTTTTCCATTATTGGAGATCCTTAATTCATGTCTTTTTGGTTTTATACGGTTATAGACTATGAATATTTTATAAGAAATGTTTGGTTTTATAACATATATTGGCTTATTGGTATAAAACCAATAACCAAAAATTCTTTTTTTGTCTATATTGGCTTACGGTCAAATGTCAACATGTTTAAATTTTATGAGAAATTTGTAAGTTGGTTTTATACGGTATATAGTATTTTAAGATGTTGGTTTCAAGTTAGTATTAATCATTATAGAAAATTTTGAAATCAGTAATATATTAAAGGGATTATAGAAAATAGAAGAAAAAACGTTTGATGTTGATGTTTTTTTTTTTAACATTGCACCATAACTGGCCGGCCCTTTAGCCAAATTCCTGCATAATGCAGACGACAAGATTCGATCTCGAAATATATAAATGCATATACTTTTAGTGGACTTACCACCTACCACTAGGCTGAAGCCCAAATTGATGTCTTCATTGTATTTTTTTTCTTGTTCTGATATCTTAAATGATAATATTATAGATTGTTTGGATTTTATTGGAGCCATGAAATTTCCGCTTTATATTAATATAGAAACTGAAAAAGTATGATGTATTTATTGACATCTTTCTATATATAGAAACTGATATAATGGTGATTCAGAGATAATGGTTGTGATTTGTGAATGCCCATAATGAATGATTTTGTTAAGATTTTAAGTTTTAACGTGGGAATCTCTGCACTGTACCTAACACGTCATGAGAATGGTTTCACTATTTATCATTTTAAAAAAATTTTTAAATAAAGACCATTTTTATAGATAAGAACAAACTCTAATAATGTCGACAAAAAAAAAAGAAAGAACAAAACTCTAATAATTACCCCAAAAAAATCATTTCTATTTGTGTAAACATCTCTATAATAAACTTTAGTAAAATAAAAAATGACTACAATAATATACATTAATGAGTAATAGTGTACTTTTTCATTTTATAAAATAAACTTTTAGGATTGAACCAAAAATGCACTTTCATTGATAATACTAGTATTTTATTGCTCAAAAAAATTGACTTTAATTTAAATTTAATTAATAATTTTGATTGATAAAATTTATTTTTTATTTTAGAAATTCTTAGACACATAGATTTAAAATATAAAACGTAAAAACATGTTATAATTTTTTTTGATAAAAATAAAAATATGATTATTTACAATTCTCAACTCGAACAATACTCAAATTAACAGAATTATCTGAATGACTCCGGTTTTACCCGAATTTAACTCGGCAACATTTTTCCTAACCCCAACATTTTTCTATAACACCTAAAAATGTAATCCCAAAATATTCTTGATAGACTACTTGATCTCATCTTGTATTGATTTTCCATATTATTATGTTTGTTGTAAATCATCGTTTCTTTTACATATTATTTACTTTGTTATATTTATTGTATCAAAATATGTTGCTTCAAATCTAATGATGAGTGTGTTACTGATTATTACATGGTAATTGCGCACTATGAAGTCTTTGCTTAATTTTATTGACTTCGTCATTGTCATAAGGTGTGTTGCCAAATGTTGAAAGTATCCATACAGTAAAGTGTGTTTATTTTAATTTCTATTCACTTTTCCGCCTTGTAGGGGAAGAAATATAATCTCAATATGTATTGATCCAATAGGTAAGTTCCAAAGAACTTGCAAGTGATATCAATGAAGTAGCTAAAGATAGATGGATATGGTCCACATCAATAAATAATGAGTAAGTGAATCATTCCCAAAATAGAAAGAATCTCAAACAAAAAATATTGGTATATATTTCTTTTTTTGTCAACAACAATATTAATGTGGACCACAAAATCGACATATTAGCTAAATTTCTACATAGATCTTATTGGCGGTGAGACTCGATCACTGATTGTGCATGTGCGTCTGCCTTTAGTGGGTTTACCACCAACCACTGGATTAAAACCACTTGCAAGTATTGATTTTTTAATTTGTCAACATTGGGTCACAACTGGCCAGCCCATTAGCTAAGTTCCTGCATAATGCACCATTAGCTAAGTTCCTGCATAATGCAGGCGACGGGACTCGATCCTAGAATATGTAAGTGCACCTGTCTGTACTGGACTTACCGTTTGCCATTAGGCTAAATGCCACTTGCAAGTATTGGTATTTAGATACCTTATTAATAACAATGGATTAGCTAATTACAACATATAATAAAAACTCATATAGTTCCATGCATAATTAGTTCATCTCTTGACTAATTTGATTACCAAATGTGAACTATCTTTTTTTTTTGGTCGATCGAACTGAACAATCTTGTTACATACTTATACATATGTAAATCTAGTGATTTCAAGTTCAAACAAGTTACATCCCCTTAACTTAAGATTGTAAATTATAAAATATATTTATGACATTGGTATTAATTATTTTGCAAAACAACAAATACGAAAGGATTAATTTTGACAAAGACAAAAGAAAAAGTATTAATCTGGACTAAATAGAGAGTATCACATATAGTGACTAAATGTAATAGATCGGATATCAAAAGCACATTGTTCCAATGGTTTGTTCAAGTGAGTTCGTCTTATTTATTGTGAATAATAATATTAAAGAAACGAGTTTGAGTTTGAGTTTGAGTTCGTGATCTATATCGATAATCATAACAAATGAGTTAGATATGATCATGTTATAATGAAAACTTATAAAACGTGTTATTATTTTTTTTCAGCATATAAATTATATTAAACTATCAATTTAAGAAGATGGCATATTGTTTACAAATGAACAATTTTGGGACAAATTTCTAAGACTTCTAGTTAACCAATCTGCTTTCCGGTTGAGAATTCTCGGGATTTGATGAAGAGTGAAGTTGGAAAAGAGTCTTCTTAAGCGGTCTAAATCATCCACATACTAAAAAAAAGCAGGTCATTCTTCTGGAGAAGTTACAATCTTCAATATCTCAACATAGTCTGTTGCATACTGGATATCGCTAATTTCCAACTCCAACAGAGACTCCATAGTTCAAAAAAGTGCTTCAAATTAAGTATGGAGTGAGGATAAACAATGATAAACTCCTTTATCTAACATTCTCACACTTTCCGGATGATCTGAAAAACAGAACTAGTCCAGACCTGAAAATTACGTATTAAAAATTAATTTAAAAATAAATTTAAAAATGTGTTAATTTAAAAAATAATTTATAAAATGTGTTAATTTAAAAATTAAGTATTATTTTAATGAATTTTTTTTATTAAAAACTGTATTAGCCAGAAATATTTTTAAATTTAGGTACTGAACTCCAAATAAATGTTGTAATAAAAAAAAGAAAACAACAAAATCATATTTCTTGTTTTTTCTCCACGTGTTAGTTCGGTATGTACCCAGTTTTTCATATTTATTAGTTTGAGTTTAACTAGTTTCCAATATCATCACGTGGTACTAGGTTTCGACATTCAGGTATTTAGGTCGGTTTTGAATAATAAGTATTTATTTAGATTCGTATTTTATATTTATTTAAGAACCACATATAATTCGGTTTGGGTTTGGTTTGGTTCCACTTGGTTACAGGTTGGTTCGGTTCTACATTTTCTATATCAAATTAGGTACTAAATAGAATTCGGTTCGGTTCTGGCATCGTTCTTGTTCGAGTCGGGCATAAATATTAGACACATTTTTACAGTTCTATTATATATTCAAATATTTCACATCCAAAATATAATTATTTACCCAAAATATCCGAATACCCTAAAAAATAGATAAATACCCTAAATTTTTTGAAAAACTATCCTAGAATTTCATACATGTTTACATATATTCGGGTGAATAGGGTATCCATTTGGATATTGGTTTGATACCAAGTATTACCCAATACCCATATGTATAGAAAAAGAGGAATCATCGAGTATTTTCTTTGGTTCCAGGTACTACTCAATATCCATTATTTCGGGTTGGTTTTGGTTCGAGTTTTAGGTTCCGGATATTATGCCGGCCTACACTATCTTTCTTCTTTCTACTCATTTTCATCCCTTTATATTCACGATGTTGTTTGTTTGCTCTCTCATCCTCTTCTCCTTGCTCTCTCTCTCTCGTCAACAATGTCGCCGCCTCGGATTGAGTTTTGTGAGAGATATTGCAATCATGCGAGGTTCCATTTCTGTTGTTCTTGTGCTGATCCTAACAAATTTAAGATTATTGCCTTTAGTAGCGGATTATTTTTGTATCATTCAACTCCAGAAGGTGTGGTTCCAAAAGTGGTTATTGCCTTAATAATGAAACTCGAGCTTAATGTATTTCTTTATTTGTATTGCACTATTCTAATCTCATTCTTCTTGCAGTTCAATACTTGTGAGACATATATTGTATAGTATATATGTTAATGATCACTAGCATAATTCTTATCTATGTTATACTTGCAAGAATACAACAAGTGAATATATTAACATGAGATGTGTAACTATATATATGTTTTAAGCGAATACGTGTACGTATATAACATACTTTGAATACGACCTATCCATGAGAAAATTGATTAACAATATGAACATGTATTTCGGCTCTATATTAGTAACGATTTAGTTACTATAATTTATCAGTTTTAGATTGAAAACAGAAAATGTCATACATTGTAAACGCTAGTTACTTTTAATATTATATTTTTTGTTTTCATCGTGTCGGCCCAAGCCAGTATTAAGCCCAAACTCGATTCAGACATTAGGGTTCTTTATATCAATTTTTTTTTTATAACTTAGGTGTTCCTGCACCTTATAAGAAGGTTTTAGACGTTGAGTTGCTCTTAGTTTGATGATTATGATAATTTAGCTAATGACTTAATATCAAGTTTTGATTTTTACTCGCTATATTATGGTAATTTAAAAAAAGATTTTAAGAGTGAGTTTTAGGTTATCGATCAGATTTTGTCGATCCAATGTTAACAAAAAAAAAAGTCTAGACTATTTTTTTGGATGGTGCAGTTCACGAATAAACTTTCACTTCCAAATATTCAAATAAATAAAAAATATGGATCTATATCCGTATAGGAGTAACCAAAAAATTATGACTTAACTTCACATAGAACATGTAAGCTCTTTATAATCCTAGACCTGTCTCCTACCACTTAACTACAAGCTCTTTGTCATCTTTATACCATTTGAATATTCAATTAAGTTTTGGTTTGAGCTATGTTTGGTTGCTTTATGTTTTCTATTTTGTGAGGCTTTTCGTTGAGTTTCTGTCATTTGCGATAAACAAAGCATTTAACTAAATGATTAAAAATTCACGAATATTTTAATAGTTTAAATCAAAATTATCAAACGTGTTTGCTGTTATATATTAAAATAATTATTAATATATAAAATGAGGGTTAAAAGTTACAAATAAAATCTTGCTTATGGAGCTGCTTTGACTTTACATCGTTATGGAAAGATTTGGATTCTTAATATTCTCGCAAGAAAATGCCATCTATGGACCCAAGCATCACTGAACTTCATATATAAAGCAAATTTAGAACTGTTTTTTTTTTTTATAAATAAGTGGAGTGATGCAGTTCAACGAACACCATTAATTATTTTAGAACAGTTTTTGACCAGCCATATCTTTTGATCAACTATTTTTGTACTATTACTATATCATTCATATTTTTTTTACTTGATATATGTGAATGTTAGACTAGTTTTCATTGACATTTTGCATCATTCTTATTTATATTGGACTCATTTGAACTTATGTTAGCTAGTATTTTGCATATTTTATGCATAGGATCATACATTTGCATATTTTCTCTCTTTTTGTATTTTTTTAGGTAGAATGGAGACAACTTTTGGAGGTTTGAAAGTTGAGGACCGAATTGTAGAAGCAAAGAAGCATCAAAGAGAGAAGAACATAGCTCAAGGAAAGAATCTCGGGCCTATGCTCGAGAAATCGCGTTGAGAAAATTACACATAAGAAAAAGTTTGACCCTATGCTCGAGAATTAGGTCGAAAATCTTGGCAAGATGGATTTTTATATTTGATCCGACCCAGTGTTTTCCGGATCAGCCCCGTTCTGTTTTTAAAAGACATATACCCTAATTTTTAGAACATATCCTATTTACTAAGCTTTTTCTAGAGAGAGTTTGAAGAAGAATACTACATACCCTTGTCGGATGATGATATCTTGATCATTCTATTCTATATATCGAATCTCTTTATCATTTTTCTTATCTCTTTCATTATGTTTATCTTTGCATCTTTTGTTTTGAGTTTCTTTATTGCTATAAGTGAGTAGTTGATTGATGGGTTAATAGTTTGCTAGATCTATGGTTAGATGATTAATTTTTGATGCTTAGATTGTTACATTCCTTTATTTATTATGTTCTTAATGCTAGATTTTACTTGGCTATTTGAATCTAGATGTTAAGAAAATTATTGGCCGAATGTGTTTGATTAAAATTCTCAAATATTTTTTATGAGATTTTTTTGCCTAGCCATTAAAAAATGAAGTCAGGCTGATTAGTGGACTTAATAGACTTGTGTTCAATGCTTATTGACTGATTGATTGGCAAATGAAAATTTAGCTCAATTGATTAATTACCATAGAAGTCAATGCTATGGAAGTAGGTTGGTCTAGAATAGTACTTCATGTCCTAGGTTGAACTTCATTATCATCTAAATGCTTCATTATTTAATTATCTTCCCCCTTGGATCATTTGCCTTGCCTAAATCCCTTCTCCAGTAAGTTATCTTTGCTTCTCAATCAAAAGTTTTGTTTACGTTTTCTTTTGGTTTGAATTTGTTTATTTCATGCTTTGTTTGGTCTTTGTTTTTGGTTCTTGTCTTAATACTAGTTGTTTTTTAATTCAAAATCAAAATCAATTGTTTTAACTTATATTTGAATCTAATAGTCTTAATGTTTTGTTCTAAGTTTCTTGTGGATTCAAATCTCAAATAGTTTCAATGATAATTGTTTGTTTGTTTTAAACTTGTAATTAATTGGTTGTGGTTAACATAACATCAAATATATATTTTTATGAGGATTATATTACGTTTCTACAAATTTTAGAACTAGTTTTGATCAATCAAAAATTAATTTTGAGATTTTTTTCGAAACAGTTGCACATAGGCAATAATTAGCTAAATCATGTATTTAAAAAATTTCACGTCAACATATAATCCAGCAACAGAAAGAAAGCTTTAAACTATAATAATTGGTTCATGTTTGTTGTATGAAATTATGTGAATATGGCTATAAAGTTGAATTTATACGCGACAATAATTGGTTCATATTTTTTTTCCCTTTTTTTTCTGATATAAAATGTGAATTTTTGTTCTAAGAAAGGTTGATTAGAGTATTAAATTGTATTCACAAAATATTGTATTATTACATTTTTAAGGAGCTAAGATTTCAACTTTGAAATATCTAGTTATCTAATTATCAAGTTAAAAAATAGCAAATGGTCTTTAGTATAGTGGTGAGTGATAAATTCACTAAAAATAGGCGCACTTACACAACCAAAGATCGAGTTCCGTTGTCTACATTATGTAGTAACTTGACTATTAGACCGACCAGTTGTGACTTAATGTTGACAAAAAAAAACTAAAAGATAGAAAGTTCAACCGGTAGCACTAAAGAAGAGATAGCATTAGCGGTTATTTATTTTATTACCGATCATAATTCCGCTTAAAATCAGTTGTTGAAATAGGCATTTGGAAATCAACGATTGAAACAGATGTTTAGAATTAGTTATAAGTGTTTAACCTCTAGTTGCAAACAAATTTAGTTTTGGGTGTTTGCTCATGGCTATCTCCAACCACTTTTTTCAGATGTTCTATATATTAGGGAATAACATTCCACATCGAAAGTTGAAATGGATCCTCTCTAATATATATATAAGATATGAACCTCTCCATTCATTGCCAATTGGATTTGAGTCATATTTTAATATGGTATCAGAGCCCACGATCCATGTTATCAAACCCGATCCGACCCGTAGTTGGTCTAATTATCGACAACCTAGACTCAATATTGGTGCCGTCGATCCATCTCCGAGCATACGAGATTAATGACCAAAGAGTCATTATCTCGAGGAGGCGTATTAGGAAATAACATCCCACATCGGAAGTTGAAATGGATCCTGACTAGTATATATAAGATATGGACCTTTCCACTCATTGCCAATTAGATTTGAGTTGGAAACCCATATTCTAATACTATAAAACCATTTTTTTTAATTTCAGTCATATTACTTATAAAAATCAGCAATATAACCTAAAATGTAATTTCTTCTTGTGGCCGAGCTGGTACATGAATGTATGATAAAAACCACTACACATTTTATAGATTCGTGTTATTATTTATTTTGAATCAATGAATAAATTCTGTAATCTTGTATAAAACGAAAAACATTGAAGTCTATCGAAAAAGTCGATGAATTCTCAAATCTACATAAAAGATTTATACAGTACGAGGATTTGATTTTATTCGATTTTATAATATTTTCCCACATCTATGCGTTCCTACCTAACTCGTATATTAGAATCAAATTTATGTCAGAACCAGTAACCATTATATTCCAATATAAATAAATATTAGTAAAAAAAATTGTCAATCACCTACATTTTTTTCAAAATAATATTCATGTTTTTCAAATCTCCACAAAAACGATTCCACAATTTTTGTTCAGAACTTTTCTTTAGGTAGAACTGATACTTTGTTCACTTTTTTCTCACAAGAAAAAATGAATAAATAAGTGTTTTTACTATATCACATCAAATCAATCAATTTTCATTTTAGTATGGGGTCAATAGATTCATGCATAAATTACTATGTAATTATAAATAATGATCATAATATGATACTAATTAAGGTTCTCCAAAAGTAGCCAAAACAATTTTATGTAAGTGTTAACCATTTTTATTATATTGCTTTATATATTTTTTAAGATCGATAAAATCTGGTTTATAACAAAATTTTATTTAAACTCCTAGCAATATCATCTGGGAAAGTAAAACTTTCTAAAATTAAATTCGGAGATAATGCAACATATATGCTACTTAAGTTTTTTTTTTCAATATTAGACCACAACTGTCTGACCCATTAGCCAAGTTCCTATACAATATAAGTGTTGAGACTTAATTTTTGAATATGTAAGTGTATCTGTCTTTAGTATATTTACCACACGCCACTAAAGTGAAGACCACTTGCAGCTACTTAACCGGTTTACATATTACATATTCATGATTTGTTTACACATTTTTGTTTTTTTGTATTGTATTTGTTGTTACTTGTTTCTATAATAATTCATTATATGTTGCATAAGCCTGAAAATTGACAAAGACCCAAGTGGGCAACGACCGAACCCTCTTTAATATTAATATGGTCGCTACATTCATAATCATATCACATCATTTAATATCACATTCTAATCATATATACATTCATTAAACCAAAGTATCAAACTTCAAACATACCACTAATAAGTCTTTTTCATGGGTCAGCATTCAGCAATAGATTTTCAGTTTTAGAGACTTTACCATTTATTTTTTAAAAATCAAATAATTGAAAATAATTATAGTTTCTTCGTTATCATTATAAACGTCATGAAAAAACTATCCGACATTCTATAGATTTAGTGTATCATACAAAATATTATTTTTACTAAACTTTATAAATATGTAAGTGTAAATGTGTCAGCATCATTTAAAATATATTGATGTCGTTGTCTCCACTTGATACTTTGTTCTTACACATCTTTGTACGGAAAAATATGGATAAAGTTATTAACCATAGATAGTGGAAACTGAAACAAAAAGTTCTCTAATGCATTAGAACTCGGGAAGCAACTAGCACGTTATGTAGTATTTTCCATTAAAGCTATCAAATTGTGGAAAAAAACTAAGATCACCGAGTTATTCTCAATCTGCTAGTTAGAATGATTTAGTTAATAACTCAGGGTATCGGGATTCTATTCCTCCTTACTATACTAATAGAATAAAAAGGGATTTTAGAATATGGACTAGGCTATGAATTGAGCCTTATCGATCCAGTTGTTAACAAAAAAAAACCAACAAAAATTTCTTTTTCATTTTTTTCTAATCGATATAGAAGAATTAGAAGATATTTTTGTTGTTAGTTAGAAGTTACTTGTTAAACATTTTATCCAAAAAAATTACTTGTTTAATGATTTTACAACTAAGTTTTGTACAATCTTTTTTGTCACCTCAAAAATTTCATAAGATAATATAGAAACTAATTTGGTGGAATAATGTCTACAAAAAATGAATAATAATCACAACTTCTAATTCTACGAGTAAAAAATCTGTTTTGCGAAAGTACATGTATAATATATATGGTACAATCAAGGTAGTTACGATGCAGGATTTTTTATATATTGTCAAATCTTATTAGAAAAAAAAATTGTTTCCAAATTTATCATATTTTAAAGCAGTTCCTCATTTCTAAATAAGTTGATCTAGGAAAGCTCAAAAAATATTAAGTAAATCGTAAAATATTCAATTTTATGAAAGAAAAACCATAATGCATTGTGCTTTTCAACGCTCTACAGGTGACATATAAAATATAATGGTGTTCAGCGCTCCTCAGTTGTCAATTTAAGTGTTTTATCTTTTGTTTACTGTCTGAGCTTTTCTTATTGTTTATTGTAAACCTTATAATTTGGTTAGTTTATGTTTCTGGACATTTGTCATCTGCCGGCTTCTGCTTCTAGAGCTTAGTTATCTGCCAACTACTGTTTCTTTTGTTTAAGTCTCGCTTCTGGTACTTACTTTTTGCATTTAACTTATATATTGCGTGGTTGTTATTATCTTTTCTGATAAATATACAGACGCAAACAAAAGTGTTTATTGAGGAAAGGACAAATAATTGAAAATTGGGGAAGTGAACCAAACTAATGGTAGGACATTGCTACCCACTAAAGATGCTCTAGAATCTATCTACACTTATATGCAAATCTTATATGTATGTCACTCTGTAATTGTCAACAAAATTACTATATTAATGAATCATATTTTCAAGGTTCAATAGCGTCAATTTGGAAAATCCTTCACTCGTCTATCAGCCTTCCCCCAACAGGAATCACATCAACGCCATTAGCGGGTTGGATCTGCTGGTTTTTATAGAAATCGAGGAATAATTTCTTGTTCAACAATAAAGCACAATCAGAAATAGAAGTTCTTACGCTCTCGATCACGGCTGCTAAGGAATGGTCTCAGGCACAGACTCTCAATCCGCGAGTGAAGCCTCCCACCGTGTCGAATAGTAGAGAACTGGACCCAAATCGTGCAATCTGCTTCACGGATGCATCTTGGAGAGCTGAATCTCTAACTGCAGGTATAGCTTGCATTTTCTCTTTTGAGGAGCGCGAAACGGACAGAGTTGCAAGGGTCGAATCCTACGTAGGATCCCCACTAGTGGCGGAGGCGTTGGCAGTCCGAGCAGCAGTACAGAGAGCTTCTTGATCGGGAATGACAAACCTTGAAATTAGATTGGACTCTCTCAATTTAATCACAGCAATCAACAAAAGCGTGAATCTCCCAGAGATCTATGGCATTCTTCAGGATATAGCCAGCTTTCTCTCATTTTTCTCAGAAATTTCTTTCACTTATGTAACTAGATCGAACAATCTCTTGGCTGACTCTGTAGCCAAAGAGGTTCATCGCTCTTTTTTACAGAACTCGGTTGTTAGTAGGTAGATGCATTAATGAAAGTTTTCTTGACAAAAAAAAATGAATCATATTTTGACAACCCAAACATCAATAATTTTTTTTATCAAAACCACCAATTATTCCACTTCACTCATGAATTTTTTTATAAATTTTTCATAAAACATCAAAATTAAATCACAGTAAAGTTTTAAAGATTACCATATCCTTACAAATCAGAGAATTAATAAATTCTCCTCAAATTATTCACTTTTTTTTATTGATACATATGAAGTCTTTAAGGATAAACATTCATGGCCATAGCATTTGTAAGCGAATGCTTCACTTTACTACAACATTTGCATATAATTGTGAGCATTGAGTCACTGCTTTTGTAGTTATACATATATGTACCAGAGGCTTTCAAGCTTTTTGAGTCTTTCTTTTGAAGAACATGCAAAAGTTTTTGACCTAAATAGTGCATGGTCTTTTTTAGAAACATGCAGAAACAAAACAACATATTGTTTTACAATGTTATAAGTTACAATTTTATGTGCTCATTTTGTTTGGTCCGGAGGCACAGAAAAACAGATTGGAAAATATAAGATGAATTGAATCTTGGTTCAATTCAATTAAATTGTAAACCATTTGGTACAATTACCGTGTCCGATTTACTTATTTCCTTATGTTTTTAAACATTGTCAGGACTGGTTCTGAGTTTTCGAAGGCCGGAAGCGAAGAAAAAAATTGGATCTGCTTCATTAAACATATTTAAGTTTAATTATATAATTCTTCTGTTTGTTTAAATTTCTCGTTCCTATTAAATTTCAAAAAATGAAAAAATGATATAGTTGTATTTTGAACATAGGTTTTAATCAATTCTCAAAAGAGACATTAACTACTAGACAAAATGGACTATATTATACTTTAGGGTCGAAAAATTTTCTTATATTTTTGGAGTTGAAATATTTTTTATATTTTTAAGGTCGGAAGCGGGTGTTTCTCAAGCTTCCTCCACGGGTCGGGCCTGAATATTGTTGACGATTCAATTGTAATGACATAAGAAAATAAGAATTAAGGGTTGGCATCACGATCTAAAGGTTCGTCCTTCATGATGAATATTTTTCGAGTGCGATTTGTTTTCATTTTATGCTCTTTTGAGAACTAATTAATTAATTATGCGTCAAAGATCCGACACGTAAATATCATATTTTCCTGGAATATTTTCAAAAATTAAATACTTGGCTATTAGCAAACCATGTGTCAAATTTTTATTAATTGAATGTCAAGTTTATACTTTTTTAAAATAAAGTTAAAGAATATTTTCTTAGAATTAAGCGATGACCGCATCTCTTTCAATTACTTGGGAAGAAAAAGTTAGAAGAATATAATTTAAAAGTATATTTCATATATAAGACAGTTTGATATTAACATCTAATATACTTTTTCCGTTGACAAAAACGTAAATAATTATAATGGTTCATGTTAATCATTAAATTATTATTTTTCTCTTTAATTATCTTCCTATAGTATCATCTAAATATCTCATACGAAATGCTGAATTCAACAAGTTTTCCAGTCTCTAAAGTTATTCATTCTTTTTTAAGTAATGAGTAGGTTTATACATTTGTAAGATTCTAAGGTTTAGAGAATAAATTTTGGATTTTATATATTGTAAGATTTTAAATTATATATTATTAGAGGGAAATTTCACTCCATGATAATTAATAACTTCAAAATTAAGGATATGACAATGATAAATTTTAATTAAGAAAATAACAACACATACTACCAAAGAATCCTTCTAAAACGTGATAAAAATATTGTTAGCAATCTAACTAAAGATTTTTTGGTAATATGTATTGTTATTTTCCTAACTTAAATTTATCATTTTCATATACAACAATTAAAGGTTATGTTTCAACGAAGACTATCTTTTTCTTTAAGAAAGAGAAGACACAATCTTACCCAAATCGTTAAGCATCGAACCTGCAAGTGCCACGTTCGAAAGAGGACCTATAATTATACAACACAAACAAAAATGTCAGTTTTATTTTTCTATTAAAAAAATGTATTAAAATGTTCTAAAATTCCTCAAGAAAGAAAATTCATATTTAATTAAACATATAATTAAGCTCAGTGGAGCCATTAATATTTCCGAGAGAACATAAATATATATCTTATAATTTGTTTTCAACAATTAAATCGATAAAATTTGATTTATAATGGAATTCATTCTAAAAATTCTTTTCGAGTGCAAAAGTCAATAAAAAAATATCACTCAACTACTTAACATCGATTTTGTTTGTAAAAATTATATATAATTTTAGTATGATTCTTTTATTCCAATTTGGATGTATAATATTATCACATGCAGTGACTCGTATGATTTTTCCTTAGGAAAATAAAATTAATTTCATTGAATCAGATTCCAAAGAGGAGAGTTTTTTTTAGCAGCACTTCTCTCTTAAATACTTTTCTTTCATTTTTCCTCTTTTGTGTGGAAAAGAATAAGGACTATTTTCTCATTGAAAAGAATAATGCAACCACTATTGTATTGCAAAAATTTATATAGGGTTAAAGGATAAAAACAGGAGGAATTACTAAAAATGTTTTTTGTGAAATAACTTTATTCAAAATATACTATTTAATGATTATTTTTCTCTCTCAATTTTCAAAAGAAATGGTAGGTTTTGAAAGAAGTAGATGTCAAAAAGAGTATTTTTGAAAATCCCCTAAAAATAATTTTGCTTATAAAAATATAAGTTTTAGGAAAATATTTTTGGTCAGGTGGTTGAATGTCAACTTTTACGATTTTTCTATCTGAATTTAATTTGAACTTAGACGTGTTGTCCCATATTATTTGAGATTAGATAAATGAATATTTGAGTTAGGAATTGGACATTCTCGATATAACTTTTTACAAAAAAAAATAATGTAAGTTTTCAATAGCTTTTAGTTATGAATCTTGTTCCCTAGAATCAAAAATTTCTAATATCTTTTATTTGTGTTTTCGTGTCGTAATAATATTTTACCGTATATCGTTATCAAAGTCCTGTTCTACATGATATATAGTATTCCTAATATATCCGTAGGTATTTTGGATTAATATATATTTTTTGATAAAAGGTATTTTCTGCTAATATTCTATTCAGTATAATTGTATAACATCGTATAAAAGACTTAGAAATTTAGACTATGTATTTGGTTTTGTCAATCTATTAACAAAGTAATTAGTACTATTTCCGTATTAGAAAGATTGATTTTCTATTAAAAAAATTCTTGTTTCTAGTAAAATTAATTTTCTGTATTATAACTAATGCATATGTTTACAATGTATGTTAATTTATTTTCGGTGTCTCCTTAGTGAAAAGCAAACTATAAACATTTTATTTTGGATGTTTTACTTAATTGAGTAATGTTTTTGGATAGTTAAATTGATAAGATCTAAATCATTTCCAAATATCTAACAATATTATATGAAACAAATACAAATTTCTATTATCGAATTTTAGTGATGAAAATAACAAAGTTGATATTTAACTACTTGACCAAAAATATTTTCAAATTTTTGGTATTAATTAGAAGAATTATTTTTTATGAATGCAGATGTGATAAAACTATGGTATATATATAGTAACTATAGTTTTATCATATTTACATTTATGAAAAGTAGTTCTTCTATTTAATACCACCATTTTATAAAAAATAATTTTCTTAAACTGTGGTATATATATAATAGCTAAAAAATCGAACCAGTCTTTCTCTCTCGACAAAAAAGGGCAATATCTTAACTTAGGTGCCACCAAAACTTGTTTTCCCGATATGTTTCATGAATGATAGTTGGTGGCTTCTTTAGCACTACCGTCGTTCACTCTTTGCCTTTTCTCCTCTCTGTCCGGTTCTTGTCCGTGAAGTTTTGCTCTCATGACGGTGAAGGTGAGGTTGGTGTTTCTTGCCAGATCTGGCTCTTCTGAACACCTCTTGGCTCTTAAACGGTATTTCTTTGGTTCTGGTTCTTTCGATTTAGGGCTTATAATGTTAGTTTTTAGATGTTGGTTAGTCCTTTTTTAGATATAAGTTAGATTTGGTTATAGGTATTCGTTCACTGCAGATCTAGGTTCATTGATTATTCCCTCTCCAATTTGATCGGGTGTTGTGCTCTTTGGGTTTTGGTTCCTTCTGTATGAGGGTTGTTTCGATCTTTGTCAGTACTATTCAGACTTGATCGAGGTCTAGTTTTTCTTTAAGTTCTATAAAGGTAGAAAAATGGTGGTTTTGCTTTTGTTTCGATGTCACCATTGTCGAAAGATGTGTATCCTGCTCTCATGTTCTTTTCTGCCTCTTGTTTGTCTCGGTTTCATCTTATGTCAGCTTTCTTATTGTGGTTTCGCACGATTCTGTTTCGCGAATTTATTCTTGTTGGTTTAGAAGTCCTTTCTTCATTTGTAAGGTATTCTTATTCACCATAGGAGATTTCATCTGGTTTTAGTTGTTGTTACCAGTTGTTGTCTTTGATCTCGGGTCTGCAGTTTTGAGTATTGTTTTCGTTGATTTTGGCTTAATCTTTTTGAATTTGTTTATAAAAACTTTTTTCATTTGGACTTAAACTTCATAGATATATCTATTTTTTGCTGGCTTATGTATTTTATCTATTTTTAGATGCTCTAGTTTTGTAATCTGGTTTTTAGTGGAAATCTTCAGTGAAAAAAAAAATATATATATATATATATAGTAGCTGTATTCATTAGGCTAATGTTTAGATAGAATCTCAAGAATAAATCTGTAATGTTCTTATAGCTTTCTGTTTTGGTGTCAAATCCAACTACTTTTTTTTTCTTCACAATAATGTTTCTTCTTTTATTGAGCTACGTTTCTTCAATTAATTCAACTAATCACACAAACTAATAAAATTCAGCGTCATTAAAGAAGAAAAAAGAAATACTACTAAATATTATTGGTGCATTTGAGTCCATATTCAAATAATCATAATTTATGATTTACTATATGATATGATTTATGGACCAGAATAAAGAAAAATGCTTTTCTTTTTGTCAATCTCAAAAATACTTTATGCTTTTCTCCATGTTATGACGTCATTAACATGCTACGTGTTCAAGGAAATTAGACTTTTTTCTATTAATTTTTGTATTATAAAAAGCAATTTAATTTTCGAATATGCCATAGCTGAATTACAACCATATTGTATATGGAGTAATAACATTTATAACAAAAAGTCGAAATGTATAATTGAAGATTATAGTGATTTTTTAGTCATTTTTAAATAAATATGATATTTCTTTTTAAAAGATATCTATAATGAAATAAGTGTAATAGGACTGCGACATGTAACCTAATATTAAATTACGATGTAAAATTAAATGCTTGATATTGAAATAAAATGAAACGTGGATAGTAGAAATTGATATATTTAACACAAGACAAAGATGGTTGGCTACAACCATTATATTCAAAATACTTCTAATTATATAACATATATATACACAATGGGGAGATAGAAATTAGTTATGATATCAAAGTTTCGTTAGTAACCAGTGCACTCTATTCAATAATATTTGTTTATTTAATAAATAACAATAATAATAATAATAATTGTATGTTTCTTTTTCAACAATAATATTAATAATATTCAATCCATAATCTAAGTCCTACTACTAGACTTAAATAAAATATCTAAACCCGAATATTCGAATAGAAATAATAGATATCAAGTCGGTTTTGGGAATTTTTTCAAAATACACAATATTCTTTTTGGTTAGTACATCTAGATATCGGGTAATATCAAGAATCAAATCAATACCCGATCAGATACTCGATAGACGCAATTTTATGTAGATATATACATAAATCAATAATATTTTGGGTAATTCATAATTTTTGGTTCTCCAAATTTTTATCTAAACCAATTGGAACCGAATAGCACCAATCTAATACCAAACTGAAACTTCATCGGTTGCTATATGGATTCAAAAAAAATATACTTGAAAGATTTAGAACCAAATAAAACCGTATGCATAAAACTACATAATGCATAGGATTACACAATTATCTAGAATCAAATTTTGGCGAAAAAAATAAACTAAAATACTTCCTAATATTTGTCGGTTTATCAGTATATGAAACTTTAAGTATAATTATGCTTGATATAATATATGTTACCGAAGTGGAAAATTAATTTATTGCGGTATGATTGAAGTATATACTTTCTCCTAATTAATTTTCCCTCCATAATAAATGTCCCCACATCTTTCCTTTATATACACATCACATTACATGTGAACCTCTCAACTCTCACTCTACACACCAAATCAAATCACACACTCTCTCTTCTCTCTTTCTTTCTCTCGATGATGCCTCCTAGTGAGCAAGAATCTAGCTTCCCTATAGTAACCGGTACGAACCGAACCGAAACAAGTCCGGTTCAAGAAAACCGGTTTAGCTCTCCAAGTCATGTAATCCCATGTTTTGATGAAGACAACGGTCCAAGTCACCAATCAAGACAATCTTCTGTTCTTCGCCAATCTTTACGTTCAATAATCCTTAAGGTCTTTACATATACACTTTGCTTCAATAAGTCTTAAGTTATGTAACATAGTTTTATTCTCATTTTTTGATTGATTTGTGTATGTAATGCAGTTTGAGGAATTGACGTATAGTATTAAATCACAAACCGGGAAAAGAAGCTATTGGTTCGGTTCACAAGAACCGAAATCGAACCGGTTAATTCTCAATGGTGTAAACGGTATAGTCAAACCAGGAGAGCTATTAGCAATGCTTGGTCCATCAGGAAGTGGCAAAACAACCCTAGTAACGGCGTTAGCCGGACGTTTAACCGGGAAGTTATCAGGAACCATTAGCTATAACGGAGATCCATTTACAAGCTCCGTTAAACGAAAAACCGGTTTCGTTACACAAGACGATGTTCTTTATCCACACTTAACCGTTATGGAGACATTAACATACACAGCTTTGCTTCGTTTACCTAAAGAACTAACCAAAAAAGAGAAAACAGAGCAAGCAGAAACCGTTTTATCGGATCTCGGGTTGACCCAGTGTTGCAACAGTATAATTGGAGGCGGGTTGGTTCGAGGCATTTCGGGTGGGGAAAGAAAACGGGTTAGTATTGGACAAGAGATGCTAGTGAATCCAAGTTTGTTGTTTCTCGATGAGCCAACTTCAGGTCTTGACTCAACCACCGCGGCTCGTATAGTCGCGACCTTAAGGTCGCTAGCTCGCGGTGGTAGGACGGTGGTTACGACTATTCATCAACCGTCAAGTAGGCTTTATCGAATGTTTGATAAAGTGTTGGTTTTATCAGAAGGATGTGTGATATATAGTGGAGATTCGGGTCGGGTCATGGAGTATTTTGGTTCTATTGGATATCAACCCGGTTCCGGTTTTGTTAACCCGGCTGATTTCGTGCTTGATCTTGCTAATGGTAGGTACTATATGTCGTTTTATATTATCGTCTACAATTTAAACACGCATGCATTTTACCGAATTTGAATCTTATGTTATAACACAAGTCATCACTATATTTATGGTAGGTCCAAAATATATTCGATTTAAAAAAAATATAAAATAAAATGAAATTTAGACAGCTAAGTTCGAGTATAAAGTTAAACACTTTCGTTTTGTTTGCTCATGCATCAGGAGATATGTGATAACGACAATTCTAACTCTTTCTTTTTATATTTATTACAAGTTTTGTGCTTTCATTTAATTATTATAAATCAATCTTAAAAAAAGGTTTTGTTTATAATGGGATTAATCATGTGGTTTTATGTTTCTTTTGATTTATGGTTTTTTCTTTTGTTTTTAAATAGTCATTGATCCTGAAGATCAGCGTGCTTTTCAAACGTACTTAGATTTTTTTTCAGATTCGTGATTTTATTTAGGTTCCGTTGTTTAACTTTTATTCCTAGAACTTTGAATTATAAAATAAATTTTCTGGTTCGAAATATTAGGAGACGCTTTAGAAGTCTGATTTTTGTGAACAATATACCAAAACATTGGCTTGCTAGGTTACGATAATTGAGTTTAATTGATGAAAATAGTCGTTAGGCAACTTAGAGCATGCACATTAAGGGTTTATAAGAGGTTTTTGGGTTCAGTATTCTAGGCAAAAAAGAAAAAAAAATGAAAAAGTGAAGAACCGGGTTCGTGATTAAGGGGATGTAAGAGGCGGGTTCGCCACGTGGCGAACCCTGATTGGCCAGATTTTTTGTTTTTTTTCTAATGGGGTTCATTGATATGCATGGTCTTAGACCAGCAACTATTTTTTGTTAGATGATATCAGTTACAGTAACTGATGTTAGAGACCAGTTGTAGTAAATAATCGCTACCAATCAGAACTGACAAAATAACGGGTCCTATATAACATAAAATTTTTGTTGTTTTTTTAAATATTTGGAGAAATATTTTTTGCAGGAATTACTTCGGATACAAAACAATATGATCAAGTCGACATAAATGGAAAGTTAGATCGAGTCGAAGAACAAAACTCAGTGAAACAATTGTTAATATCATCTTACAAAAAGAACTTGAATCCACATTTGAAAGAAGAAATTTGTAGAACAATTTCACAAGGTCAAACAATCAATGGATCAAGAACAAAGTCATTAACAGGTAAGTGTGTTCAAGTCACTAACATTTAGCAAATTACACTTAATTTTTGTGCTGATTTATGGATTGATATGAAGATCGATGGCCAACGAGTTGGTGGATGCAATTCACAGTGCTATTGAAAAGAGGTTTAAAAGAGAGAAGTCATGAATCATTTTCAGGACTTAGAATATTTATGGTCATGTCTGTTTCTTTCATTTCTGGTCTCTTATGGTGGCATTCTCGCGTCTCACATATACAAGATCAGGTAACGAAAGAAATCAACATATATATGTAAGTTGTTAACATTCAAAAGAAATCAACATATATATTTACTAAATTTCTTTACAAATGTTAGTATATATATATACAAATATATCAAGAAAATATTATTTTTTACTCTTTTTGTTTCTTCTTGTTTTATAATCAATATTGTAAAAATTTTCTTGTATTTTTTTTTTAAAAAAAAACTGATTTCATTAATTAAACGTTTAGAATTACATCACCATAAACTGAAAAAATGCAAAACATTAACCAAATAGCCATAATTAGTAGATAAACTGGTTTTATGTGGAGTAACTCAAATATTTTCTTGTTTAGTTTTTATAATTATTAATTATTAATTTAATCAATGATTAGATAGGGAATCTATTATGTATTATATTATAATTCTTTCTAAAAAGTGCATTCATTATAACCATCACTCATAACAAACTAGAGACAATTAAAGAACGAAATATATTACTGTCTTGTTTATAATAGATTTTTAAAAGTTCCACATAAATTAAGAAAAACATTATTACATAAGATTTTATATTACATAAATTTTTATAGCTCTATACCAATAATAATTCAATAAATCTAATTAATAATTCTGAAATTTATAATCTATTATTATTAATTATTAATTGGTAAAATTTGCATAGAAAACTTTAAAAAAATTGATTTTTAAGAGACAATTAATATTGTCAAAAAAATCAAACTTTAAAGAACAAAGAAAGTACTGATTTAATGTGAAATGTATAATCTACTCCCTCTGTTTTGCAAAGAGAGTCATTTTAAGAGAAAAAAGTGTTCCACAACGAGTGTTATTCTACAATTTCAATATAATTTTTAACAAAAAAATTTCAATTTTAACTTCCAATCAAAATTTAGAACATGGAATCTAGCAAATCATTACCTTTAATCATTAGGGGTACAAATGATGTGAAAAAACCTAGAATAACACTCTTTAAAAAACAGAGGGAGTATAAATCTTTGTAAAAACTCATATATTATTACCATATTAATACATTTGGTCACTATAACAGGTTGGTTTATTGTTCTTCTTCTCAATATTCTGGGGCTTTTTCCCACTCTTCAACGCCATTTTCACATTCCCACAAGAACGACCAATGCTTATAAAAGAGCGATCTTCAGGAATCTACAGACTCTCTTCTTACTACATAGCAAGAACAGTTGGTGATTTACCAATGGAACTAATTCTTCCAACAATCTTTGTCACAATCACATATTGGATGGGAGGTCTTAAACCATCTTTCAACACATTCCTCATGACACTTATGATTGTTCTTTACAATGTTCTAGTGGCTCAAAGTGTTGGTTTAGCTTTAGGAGCAATCTTAATGGATGCTAAAAAAGCAGCAACATTGTCTTCAGTGATTATGCTTGTGTTCTTACTAGCTGGAGGTTACTATATTCAACATATACCAAGTTTCATCAGCTGGTTGAAGTATGTTTCCTTTAGCCATTATTGCTATAAGCTTCTTGTTGGAGTTCAATACACTTGGGATGAGGTTTATGATTGTGGATTAGGGTTGCATTGTAGTGTTATGGAGTATGAAGGGGTTAAGAATTTGAAGATTGGGAATATGATTTGTGATGTTTTGGCTCTTACCTTAATGCTGGTTCTTTATAGGGTACTTGCTTACTTAGCTTTAAGGAGCTTGTAACACCTTTAGTTCTATGTTTTTTTATTTTATTTTAACTTTAACTTTGTGTAAGGTCATCAAGTGTAAAATATTTATAAGCTATGTTGTTTTTATCCATTTGTCTCATTTATTTTTTTGTATTGTAAAATTAAGAAAGATTAGTTAGCATTTCCTTTGCAAAAATCTTAAAATCCATTACAAAACACTCACATTATGTAATATCAAAGTATAATTAACCTTTTTACCAATCTTATACTTCATGGATTTGGTATTTCAAAGCCGAGTTTTGAAGGCAAAAAGAACTATTTTTTATAGTTCCGACTATCTATTGAGATAACGGAATTAGGTTCATCCTTGGACCACAAACAAATCTGGAAGCATCAGTTTGGGTTCAACTCGCATGTTTCAATATCTATGAATTTTATTTTAAAGACTCTCTCTATTTTAACTCCAGTGGTAGTTTTATTTTAAGTACATAAATTTTGTCTTCTTGGCCAAAAAAAACAATATTTATCTATGTCATTTGTATTTTTTTTTCAAAACCTGTCAACTGAGTTATTCATTAAAAGAAAGATAGACCTCAAAAGTTATATAAAAATATTGAAACACAACATTATTCTCTAATACTACGAGTAAGAAAATCAGCTTTGCAATTCTAGGATTTAGGAATTAGTTTTGTATTTTAGAAGTCTAATATAAAAGAGTTTGTAAAAGAAAAAAGAAATTATCCTTCATGAATTATTTTATGAAACTTTAACCTTCCTAAATCAAACATATCAACAAAAATCTCATAAATTACACCAAAATGTAATGAAAAGACCTAACAAGCCCATTGGAAAATTCAAAATGTAATATCTAGAAAACGAAGCCATTTATGTTGGATATATTACCCATCTTATTGGGTCTAATGTATTATCATCTTGTGATTCTCTATTTTCTTCAAGGCCTTTATTTTATTATTCGAAAAGGCTTTTATCTACAGAATGCCAAGTTTGGTTTTTATGTAAAGCTTTGTCTCTAAATATTTGATTTTAATTTATAAATTTTTTTTGGTTGTTCAATTTCTTGACAATTTTTCATAATATTTTCTCTGATCCTGATTAAGTGATTATCTAAGGCCATTTTTTTGTTTCACTAAAACATTTTTATTTCACAAAAGACTTTTTATTCTGAGATTAATATCTTGTTTATAAGATAATTTTGTTGTTTCTAAAAACGTAATTTTCTTTGTCAACATTACTCATTTGGATTACCAAAACTTGATGCATAGCATATATATTTTTATTGGAGCTTGTAAAATACGAACTCACGACCTAGGGCCTAATTAGATCAGAGACAAGTCACACATGTTTCTTAAGCAAAAAAAATAAACGTGATTTTATTCGAACTTAAAGTATAATTGCTTTCTTATTGGTTTTCAGACTATTAATGAAGTGGAGAGTAGTGTTCTTACAATTATTGGAAACCAAATGATATATTAAGTCAATTAAAATTAAGATAAATTGATTATTAGAAGTAAATATTAAATTTTTCTAACTAATATGAAAACCCCAAATAAAAAATGATTGAGGAAAACATGGGTAATTTATTTCAGTTTTTATAAAAAATTACATAAAATAATGATTCTTATAATAATATAAACCCAAGATAAAATATATTTTCCAGTTATGAAATGCGATTTGAATGCTTTGCTGTGATATCACTCCCTCCATTTTAATTATATTTTGGTTCCAACTTGCAAGCATGTCAAATATAATAATATTAGTTAAAATTTAATAAGAAAAATAATATAACAGATGAATATTAATTTTGTATTTTTTTTCAATAATTAGATCGACAAAATCCAATATATAGTAAAAATTCTACCTCTTTTTAATATAATAAATGAATAAATCTTTTATACTATAATCATTAGTTAGATCATCTATCACCAGACCGATAATAACTCGGTAATTCTAAAAATTATAAATAAACAAAACTCGAAAGAAATAAAATCTGTTGTACAAGGATCAAAAGTTATATCATTATAAACAGTAATTATTATTTCAATCACAGCTTATCATTATTTAAAAATCCTCATTTGTTCCATATTTTGTCCCATAACTCATTTGTTACATTAATGTTTGAACTATTAACAACATAAATTTCCTATGTGACTAATATAGGTAGAAAATTAAATATAAGTATGTGTAACCATTAAATATATTTTTCATTAATTGTTGTCAGGTGTTATGAACTTTCTTCTTTTATAGTTTTATGATATCTAGAAGCTTTGATTCGGATCTCATTTTTTTTATTCGAAAAAACATTAATTATAACTTTGCTATTATTGATAGAAACCATGACGTCATTGATGATTCTAAAGTCACGTGTTATTTAAAGTCAAAAATACTAAAAAAGTCAACTATTCAATCTTAATATATGGTAAAAGATTAATTTCTAGAATTCAATGACGAAAAATGAATTTTATAAAAGTCATCAACTAAATTAAGTCTTAACATGGTCTGATTTTATTGAATTTTCCGTCTATTATTTTATGTTTAGTTGTTTAATCAAATATAGATAATATTTCTAAACCGAAAATGGGTTAGTGAAATGTTTCAAAATCCAAGAAACCTAATTTCGAAAGTAACCAACTAGTGTTATATTATATGATTAAATTTGGACAAGTTCTAACCACTGTTATAATGCGGCACATTATAGTCAAAGCAATAATGTGATTATATTATATTTTTATTCATTTATACATACATATATAAGACAATAATGTTGGAAATTTGGACTAGTTGCGCAGCCAGACATCATGATGATAAATTGATGAATTGATGTATTATTCAAAAATATTATCACATGATCAACGTGAAATGAATTGGTTTCTTACTTAATGACACTAGATTAACATTACGATCGCGAGATTTAACATTGGTCTGAAATATTATTGATTGCATAAAAGTGAAAATGATATTTGAGACAATAACGTGATTTTGGAATACATTTTATTAATATAATATATCAAAAATATTAACCACATGAGTATTTTCACTTAGTCAATAAACTTTGATGTAAAGAAAAAAAGTTTAATGCGTTTATAATGAAAGTTGTTGACAAAAAAAATGAAATTCAAAAAAAAGAAAATTCTAATTAGCTTCGTAAATGCAAATGATATTTAATCTAGTGGTAGATGTTAAATCCACTAAATATAAGTACAGTTGTATATTTAGGGATCGAGTCCTACCACTTACATTAGGTAGAAATTTGATTAATGGGTCAGACAGTTATGATACAATGTTGACAAAAAAAAATTAGCTTTGTAAATTGAAGATGTTTTTGATATTTTTTTTAATATAATACTGTTATCCTTTTTTCTAGTGGGAATTATTCTTTTAGGCATAAATTACGATGATTTTTTAGTTTTAGTAGTGCATTCTTGAAAACTTCAATTCGTAAATTACAAAAATCCAATGCTAAACTATTTATAAATAACAAAAAAAACTGCATTTGTCTAATAATTCCAAGTTTAATCATATGAAATTTAAGGATCAGAGTTGGAGTCCTTTAAATATAAATTAACAAAGATTAATTATTACAAACTTATAAAATGATAAGATACACAAGTTTTCACATGCTTATATATATATACCATATAATTTAAATATAAATGTGTTCATAGAATTAAAATTATATTTTTACACCCAAAAAAAGAATACAAGTTATAACAAAAATAAGAGTTTCAATACATAAAAAAAACAATAGGAAAAAAAAACACAATAGAAAACAGAAGAAAAATCCAAGAAGCTTCCACGTCACGAGAAAAATCAAATAATTCACCAAACCAATAAATTCCTACCATCTATGCTTCTTCCAGCTCTGATTATATCAAATAATTAGTTCATTTTGTCCATTTCTCTAATTTTATTTATATATCTTTAATATTTTTCTCATACAAAAACAAATAATAAAACGCCGAGGACAGATGATCCAGTGATGTTGTCACTTTACAAATTCTCAAGGCACCAGAGATCGAACCTCCTACCTGCAGTATATGAAGGGAAATTAAAAAGCTATTAGGTTAGTTGACCAAAAAAAAACAAATAATAAAACTAACTCTAGAAACCTGACATAATAATAAAAATGAACATTTTCTATGAACAGTAAATACGACAAAATGGATTGCAATTCACTTTTATTGCGCAATGAAAACATTTGTTTCCTTATAATAATTACATGAAACAGCCTCAATAGTATACGTCCAAAAACAAAAAAAAAATGCTTGGATTAGATCAACTTTTACTTAAGTTTTGGAGTTACAAGATAATATATATTCAAATCATCATATTTTTAAGGGAATATTAAAAAGAATAACTTTTTTGAGTTTAAAGTTACAAAAAAAAAGTCTGTGTTTTTTATCTTACACAAAATGCACTTTTTTGATTAAAATGAGCAGTTTATATGTAACATATTTTGTCCACGATAAATCTAAATATATTATATTGTCTACGGTGGATATGATATTGTCAACAATCCACGGTAGACAAGTATAATGAAGCTGTCTTCTATGAACAATAACTACGTAGTTTTGGTTGATATTTATCATCTGTAGACAAAAATAATTTATATGGACCAGATACAAAATATCCATTTTTAGCAAAAAGATGCATTTTATGCAATGTTGAAAAAGGAATTATTGTTATAACTTAAAACTTAAAAGAGTTATTTCGGATAATTAATTGTATTTATAATATCATTCTCTATCTCCAGAAACTACAAATCAATATGATAAAACCATAAACTTCTATCTCCAAAAATTTAAATCAATTCAGCAAAATATAAAATTTATTCCCAAAAAATATAATAAGATAAACCCTTAAATCTTCATTTCCAAAAATTTAAAATCAGTGTGTCAAAAATCATAAGCTTCCATGTCGAGAAATACATATTGATACGATAAACATAAATACTATGTAAGATAATTCATAGTTACTTTCGTCTAAACTTTAAAATTTTGATAAATAATATATTAAATCAGAGTATCTTACAAAAAAACACACAAATCAACTTTTTTGTCAACTGAATCGATAAGATTCCGATTTATAATCCAAAATTAATTTATTCCTAAAATTTTCCTAATAACATGTAATAAAGTGAAGTCCAACTCCAGATGTTGGCTAAATTAAGTATTTTATACTAATTTATAATTTTCAATATTCTAATTACACCATGTATACGTACATTTCCTTAATGACTTACTAATAGTCGATGTTACCATATATCCATTTAAATTTCTAGATGTTTTTTTAAAAAATCATCAAAGAAATGTCTAATGTCTTATTGACCAATATAAATGACCAATTTCTAGAAACAATCTCTTTCATTTACGTGACTAATAATACCCGCGTTCATTATTTTGATATTTTTCGAAACAAACAATAAATAAAAAAAATATCAAAAAGTCAATAAAACGAACCAAAAGTATTACAATTCAAAGTCTTCATTCAAAGTTGGGTCTCTTTATTAAAAAAAATCCTCTAAGCTTCACACATTTTTTAAAAGACTCCATCTTCCATTTTTGTTCCTTTAATTCATATCTTAAAAACATTCAACATTTCTTACATTCTTTAATTCTTTCTCCAAAGTGTGTTCTACAAGTATTACAGATTACAAAACCCATAAAGTCATTTCTCCATAAGTGTTTTTTCAGACAAAGAACATAAGCTTTGTTTAAACCATGGTTGGTCCTAATCGAAGAAGAAGAAGATTACATCTAAGCAAAATCTATTCATACACTTGTGGTAAATCAAGTTTCAAAGAAGATCATTCTAATATTGGTGGACCTGGTTTCTCTCGAGTTGTTTATTGTAATGAACCAGATTCTCCGGCAGCTGAACGCCGGAATTACGCCGGAAATTACGTCCGGTCAACTAAATACACCGTTGCTTCTTTCTTCCCTAAATCTCTGTTTGAGCAGTTTCGTAGAGTTGCTAACTTTTACTTTTTAGTTACCGGAATCTTATCGTTGACTCCTCTTTCTCCTTATGGAGCTGTTAGTGCTCTTTTGCCTCTTGCTCTTGTTATCGCCGTCACTATGGTTAAGGAAGGAATTGAAGATTGGCGTCGGAAACAACAGGTTTGATCTTAAAACTCAATCTTTAGTTAAATGGTTTCCATTTCCTTTTTTTTTTGTTTTGGATAACAATTGAATCGATTCGATCCATAACTCAGAGTACATTCCTTAAAATCCTTTTAATGTTCCATTTTTGGTATGGAGAGGTCGAATCCGTGATGCCAGAATCTTTACTTAGTTCATCTAAACCTCTCGGCAAAAGTCTTATTTTGATCTTAAAACACATAATCTTGAGTGGTTAGAATGATCCAACTAATGATTTCTACATCAGCGGTTCGATTTTTCCCTATTTTTTATAGTAGGTAAAAAAAATTAGAGTGTGGAGATGGATCGGATTCTTGTCGATTCGATTGTTAGAAGAAAAAATCAATCTTTAGTTAAAAGGTCTTCATTTTCTATTAACGGAGAAATTTAAAAGTCTAAAAAGTCAAGTTTTTTATACAAGTTTCCAAAGATTAGTCTCTAATGTTGAATTCTCAAAGTATGAATCTTTCATTTTAGTTAGAAATTTAATATTAAAAAAATTTAATTTTTGTGGTTTTTTTATAGGATATTGAAGTGAATAACAGAAAGGTGAAAGTACATGACGGAAATGGAATATTCCGGCAAGAAGAATGGAGTAATTTAAGAGTTGGTGATATAGTGAAAGTTGAAAAAGATCAGTTTTTTCCGGCGGATCTATTGCTTTTATCATCAAGCTATGAGGATTCGATTTGTTATGTTGAGACAATGAATCTCGATGGTGAAACAAATCTGAAAGTGAAACAAGGACTTGAATCAACTTCTTCTATGTTAAATGAAGATTCAGATTTCAAAGAGTTTAAAGCTCTTATTAGATGTGAAGATCCAAATGTGAATCTATATTCGTTTGTTGGGACTTTAGCTCTTGAAGAAGAGAGATTTCCATTGTCGATTCAACAGCTTCTTCTTCGAGATTCGAAGCTTCGAAACACTGAGTATGTGTATGGAGCTGTTGTATTCACTGGACATGACACTAAGGTAAGAATAGTTTTCATTAGATCTTACTCTCTGCTCTGTTTTGTTCTGCTTTGATTCTGAGAAATCTCAAATTTTTTGATGAATTTGAAAACAGGTGATACAGAATTCAACTGATCCTCCATCGAAACGAAGTAGAATCGAGAGGAAGATGGACAAGATTATCTACTTAATGTTTGGTCTTGTCTTTCTAATGTCATTTGTTGGATCAATCATTTTCGGAGTCGAAACAAGAGATGATAAAGTCAAAAATGGAAGAACAGAGAGATGGTACTTGAAACCTGATGATGCAGATATCTTCTTTGATCCAGAAAAAGCTCCAGTGGCTGCAATCCTCCATTTCTTCACTGCAGTAATGCTCTACAGTTACTTCATTCCGATATCCCTTTATGTTTCGATTGAGATTGTTAAAGTTCTTCAGAGCATTTTCATCAATAGAGACATTCATATGTATTATGAAGAAACAGATAAACCTGCACAAGCACGGACTTCGAATTTGAATGAAGAGCTAGGTATGGTTGATACAATTCTGTCGGATAAAACCGGGACTTTAACTTGCAATTCAATGGAGTTTATCAAGTGTTCTATCGCGGGTACGGCTTATGGAAGAGGTATAACTGAGGTTGAGAGAGCTATGGCTATAAGAAGTGGCGGTTCGCCTTTGGTTAATGAAGATTTAGATGTTGTTGTGGACCAGTCTGCTCCTAAGGTTAAAGGGTTTAACTTCCAAGATAAAAGGATTATGAATGGGAATTGGATGAACCAGCCTGAAGCTGCCGTGTTACAGAAGTTTTTCAGATTACTTGCTGTGTGTCACACTGCAATACCTGAGACTGATGAAGAGTCTGGTAATGTCTCTTATGAAGCTGAATCTCCAGATGAAGCTGCTTTTGTTGTTGCAGCTCGAGAGTTTGGTTTCGAGTTCTTTAATCGTACACAAAATGGGATTTCATTTCGAGAATTAGATCTTGTATCAGGAGAGAAAGTGGAAAGGTTTGTTTTTTAGTCTTACTTCTTTTTGATCTGAGATCATTTCTGTGTTTCATGGAGCTCAAATCCTTCCTCTGTTCTTGCAGGGTTTATAGATTACTAAATGTTCTTGAGTTCAGTAGCGTGAGGAAGAGAATGTCTGTTATTGTAAGAGATGATGATGGGAGGCTCTTGTTGTTGTCTAAAGGAGCTGATAAGTAAGCACAACTTGAGACATTGAAACACATTGTTGTGAGACTTACTTGATTAAGAGACTGTAACTAACGTTTATGTGTACTCTTTCTAGTGTGATGTTCAAGAGACTTGCTAAGAACGGTCGTCAATTCGAAGCGAAAACACAAGAACATGTGAATCAATACGCAGATGCAGGTCTAAGGACTCTAATACTTGCATACCGGGAGGTTGATGAGAATGAGTACATAGAGTTTAACAAGAGTTTCAATGAAGCTAAGAGTTCAGTGAGTGAGGAACGTGAAGCTTTAATAGACGATATTACGGATCGAATGGAACGTGATCTCATTCTCCTTGGTGCTACTGCTGTTGAAGATAAGCTTCAGAATGGGGTATGAATTTAAAGATAGAGTACATAAAGCTTTAAGATGTTTGAGATTTTGTAGTTGTTGAACTAATGGTTGATTGATTGATGAATGTTTCAGGTTCCTGAATGTATTGACAAACTTGCTCAAGCTGGAATCAAAATTTGGGTTCTAACTGGAGACAAGATGGAAACAGCTATTAATATCGGGTTTGCGTGTAGTTTACTTAGACAAGAGATGAAGCAGATCATCATCAATCTTGAGACACCACAGATCAAAGCACTAGAAAAATCTGGAGACAAAGACGAAATCGAATTGGCATCAAGAGAAAGCGTAGTGATGCAACTACAAGCAGGAAAGGCCTTACTAGCTGAATCGGGTGCGAGCTCTGAAGCATTTGCCTTGATCATAGATGGACAATCTCTAACCTATGCCCTCGAGGACAATATTAAGAAGACTTTCCTTGAACTTGCCACTGGTTGTGCTTCTGTGATTTGTTGTAGATCATCACCAAAACAAAAAGCATTGGTACAATCTTTAAACCTTGATGACATTTCTCAAGTTTTTCCAAGTTTTTGATGGTTTTGGTTCTAACAAAAGATGATTATCTTTGGGTTTCTAGGTAACGAGACTTGTTAAGTCTGGAACTGGAAAAACAACCTTAGCAATTGGTGATGGAGCAAACGATGTAGGTATGCTTCAAGAAGCAGACATTGGTGTAGGAATAAGTGGTGTTGAAGGAATGCAAGCAGTGATGTCTAGCGATATCGCCATTGCTCAATTTCGATATCTAGAGCGTCTATTGCTAGTCCATGGTCATTGGTGTTACAGCAGAATCGCATCCATGGTAAAAACATAACTGAAAAAGTTTACATTAAGCAAGTTTTCTCTGATTGCATCATCATTCATCTCAATCTTTTCTTATGCAGATATGTTACTTCTTCTATAAGAACATCACATTCGGAGTCACAGTGTTCTTATATGAAGCTTATGCTTCTTTCTCTGGACAACCTGCATACAACGACTGGTTCTTATCTCTTTTCAACGTCTTCTTCTCTTCTCTCCCTGTCATTGCTCTTGGAGTCTTTGATCAAGACGTCTCAGCTCGCTTCTGTTACAAGGTAGGTTTAGCGTTTAGAGTTTAAGACTTCGAAATCTGAACTTAAACTCTGCAACAATTACTTACAGATTTTGTTTATGGCAGTTTCCATTGCTATACCAAGAAGGTGTACAGAACATTCTCTTTAGCTGGAAACGAATCATTGGATGGATGCTCAACGGATTCATAAGCGCTCTGGCCATTTTCTTCCTCTGCAAGGAAGCTCTAAAACACCAACTATTCGATCCAAATGGCAAAACTGCAGGTCATGAAATCCTCGGTGGAACAATGTACACTTGCATTGTGTGGGTGGTCAATCTCCAAATGGCTTTATCAATAAGTTACTTCACTTGGGTTCAACACATAGTGATTTGGGGATCAATAGCATTTTGGTACATATTCCTCATGATCTATGGAGTTATGACTCCAAGTTTCTCTACTGATGCTTACATGGTCTTCATTGAAGCCCTAGCTCCAGCTCCTTCGTACTGGTTCATCACTCTCTTAGTAACTATCTTCGCTTTGATCCCTTACTTCGTCTACAAGTCAATACAAATGAGGTTTTTCCCTAAATACCATCAAATGATTCAGTGGATTCGGTACGAAGGTCACTCTAATGATCCTGAGTTCGTTGAGATGGTGAGACAGAGATCGATTAGACCCACCACCGTTGGATACACAGCGAGAAGAGCAGCTAGTGTACGGCGCTCCGGTAGGTTTCACGATGAGATTCATAAGGATCTTGTCACTTTTTCTAGAGTATAGAATTGTTTCTATGTAAATAACTAAATATACATATATGTATATCTCACTGAAGATTAGGGTTTCTTTTATTGAGATTTCGTGCCTGAGAAGGCATCTGTATTTTCTTCACATACACGGAAATATATTATTGTACATAATTTTTTTCGTGTATAAATTTCTTTTTTGCTAGCTAAATATATGTTTTTTTTTTGTATATACTTCAGAATTGATCAATATTTTGAAAAATAAAGTTTAGAGTTTAACTTACCAACGATTGATTTTTGTTTCTTTATAACAATATTTATTCTAGATGGAGAGAGACTTTTGGTCTAATGGTATATTTGTGCTTACCTAATTTGAAAAGTCTTTAAATTGATTTTTCTCGGAAAGTAAAATATGTAAAGATATTTTTAAATTTAGCGGTGATAGATGATAAGTGATATTTAGTCTAATGGCATATGGTAAATGGTAAGTTCACTAAAAGCAGGTGCATTTGTACGTTTAATGATTAAATTTTGTTAGTTTACGGGTTAAATTATGCAAGAGCTTAGCTATTGAGTCGGCCAGTTATGATTTAATATTGATGATGCGAGGTTTCATTAGCATGATAATATTCTAGTCATTTAAGTTTAGATGTTTAATATGATATGTCAATTTCCTATGAACTTCATTTTTCTTGTTATATTTAAATTCATTTAACCTTATATTAAAATATATAGAAGTAAATATCCATCCATGTGACGACTCTGAAGTCCAATGTATATAGACCACACAAAAAGATAAGACAGCAAATTTTGGAGTTTTCAAACTTAAGAGTTCAGACAAAGACATAAAGAGAAGAAAGATCGTGTGAGGTTCGGTGATATAATTATTTAAGATACTTCCCCATTATTATCTTTGAGTACACTTTTTATCAATTAACTATATCTATTATCTATTTAATTTTTGGTTTTGTCAACGAGTTCACTTAGTTTGTAGTGTTTCGACCATTATAATACTACTCCACTCGTTGTTTTTTTTTTAACAAGTAACCATTGGATCGACAACAAAGCCTGATCCATAGCCTAAGTTTTTTAAATGGAGCAGGATGGAATTTAAACCCACCAAATTGATTCGTATGTTATTAATCTTTTAAATCCAAATAATTCAACACAAATACCATTTGTGGTCTACAAATATAAAAAATCTATAACTACAAGATCTATCTATATTAGCAAGTGACATTTATTTTAGTGATTGGTAGAAAATCTACTAAAGGTAGACGTACATGCATAACCAGAGATCAAATCCCACTACCTATAAAATTTATATAGGAATTTAGCTAATAGATTAGAGTGCCCATATTAATATTACCACTGATAAAAAAATAAATAAGACCTATATTAAAATCTCTTAACTACTTTACTTTATTTTACCTTTGCCAACTTTGAATAGCTAATGTTTTAATAATTAGATCGATAATACTGGACTGATAACTAGTTTTAGTTATTCAATTATTGAAAATTTCCAGTTTCAAATATTTCTAGATGCATATTTGTATGTGATTTTTTTTGTCAACATTAGATCACAACTGACCGTTTTATTAGTCAAGTTCTTACATAAACAGTAAAATTCGATTTCTGGATATGCAAGTACACCTGCTTTTAGTAGATTTACTACATATTACTAGGGTAAAGACCACTTGCGTATATAGCATTTTCAAGAGTTTTACCTAATTTTTCTTGGTCCTCAGATATAATTAAATCTCATGTAGCACGTTGATCCAAAAATTGGAATTTATAGTGTGTGTTAAACCGAACCACCCGGATAAAAAAATAATAATAATATAATTTAAATATAACTAACAAATATGACCAACATTAGACTTTCTCAACTTATTTTCCCTTTGCCAATTTGACTTATTCGTAGCTAATATTTTAAGTGTTATTTAATGTAAAAAAATAAATCTTGGTAATACTTAACAAAATAATACTACACTTTAATCTTGCTTACTCTTTCAAATTTCGTCAAAAGCCAATCTTGATTTACGAAATAATAAAGTTTTTAAGTCACACAACTGATAATAAATTAATTAATAGAAGATTAGCACATTGTTAATTACACAAGTTGCATGAAAAAATAATGAAAAACAAAAACAAAATTCAAAATTAAGAAACCGGTTAAGTTAAACCAAGAAAATCAGCAGCTGATTTAGCCATAATATGAGCAAATTCACTGAAACTAATAACACCGTCACCGTTAGAATCAGCTTCCGTCATCATTTCGGTTAATTCACGATAAGTCAACGGATGTCCCATTTTAGCCATTGACCCAGCAAGTTCCGCCGCCGTTATTGATCCGTTACCGTCACGATCAAACGAACGGAAAACCTCCATTAACTGATCTTGATTTATCAAAACTTCTTCGTTTAGATCCGGCAAAATCGCGACAACAAGCTCATCGAATTCTATGGATCCGTTACCATTACGATCGATTTGATTAAGAAGAAGAGAAATCTGATCACCTCGAGGTTTGATTCCGAGAGAACGAAGAAGAGCAGCGAGTTCGAGTTGTGTTAAGCTTCCGTCTCCGTCCATGTCGAATCGAGTGAAAATGTCTTTGAGTTGTTTGATTTGATCGTTGGGTTTCGTAGACGCCATTGATGAAGAAGGAAGAGAATTTTAGGGATTTTGGATATTTATGAAATTTTGAAGAAACCGCGTTTATGGAGAAAAAGTTGTAATTAAATTAATTATATTATCTGTAAATTGAATTGTATTCACGCGTAGTAATTTTATTTACTCCCTCCGTTTCATAATAATTATCGTTTTAGGATTATTTTTTTGTTTTAAAATAAATGTCGTTTTAAATTTACGATGTAACTTTTAGCATAAATGGTCTAATTTAACCTTATTATTAACCAATAAAAAAAAGGAATATCAAAAGTCAACAAGTTTTTAGGAGTATAATAGAGTTTTAATATGTTTTCTTAATTTGTGTGCAAAATGTTAAAATGACACTTATTATGAAACGGAAGGACTATTACATTATGTATAGATTTGTTTTCAATTATTGATAAGATATTAAATATGTGGAGACAATTTTTAGAAAATTGACGGTGAAATCATTAATTAGGAAGCTCGACAAATAGCTACATATATCTTTGTCTTATTATTATTATGTTTTTCTTCAATAATTGAATCAATAAATATATTAGACATAGCTCGACGGCAAAAACAAAAAAATTCATTACACATAGCTCTACAACTATGGGGTATCTATTATGTTCTTTCTATTGCATGGGTTTATAGTGTCTGTTAAGTAGAAGTTGAAGTTGATTCAGAGATGGTGGTAAGTTTTCTTAAGACAATGATTAAAGACATTCATCATTTGTCATTCTTAGTACATCTACGTCTGTGTTATGGCTTTGTTTCACAGAACTGGATAGTCCATTTTGTTCATGTGTATAGAGAGGCTAACCATCTTGCTGATGGGTTAGTGAACTATACGTTTTTCTTACTTTTGGGTTTTCATGTCTTTTCATTGGTCTTAGATTCGTTTGTTTCGTTAGTTGATGAGAATAGGAATAGTGAAATCATTCCTAAAAACGCTTGTACTTAATTTTTTCGTATAAATTCTTGATAAAATAAGAGAATAGTTGCTCCCTTTCCACGACAAAAAAAAAAATCTACAACTACAACTTTATTTTATCAAATATGTAGACTTAAAGTGAAAATTATTTTATTTTATAATATCATAAGAAATTACTCATTCCTTAGAGTTAAAAGTAAAAAAAAAACTACATCACTTTACCAAATATATATTTTCTATGTTATTATTATATTTTTTTCTTATTTTTATCAATGATTATAAGAAGACTATCTAAATTCAAAGTCCATATGAACATTAATTCACTAGAATTCAAATGAATGGATATAAACATAATTTATGTGACCAGAAATTATTACAATATGAATCCAAAAAAAATTTCTATATTTGTGAGAAAATCCAAAAAAGTAAAGATGATACAATATGAAATAGAAAAAGGTTAAAAACATCTAGTGGATACTTTTATATCAGTTAATTTCATTATAGTTTATGTGAAGTTGTTAATAAATAATCCAAGGAGTAGAAATTTTCTTGAATAATTTCATAACGACTTACAAATCTTAAGTCAAAATTGTCATTAAAACAATTTGACATTGAAGAAGAATTTAGAACCCTCTCATTACCCCAAAAGCTTCCAAACAGAAACTCACCATTCATTGAAAACTCTTCTAAAACTTGTTCAACTTCTTCAATACAACCAAAACCCTCAATCTCCAACTTCATAAACTCTTTTCTCCATTCCAAATCAACCTCGGAATTTTCTCGACATTCGCAACCGAGCCCCATTCTTTTTATTCGTCGATTTAGCCCCCATTTTGTGTAACACTTTCTTGTGTTCTTGACTAGCTTTTGAGGAAGTCCAAGGAAGATGAAGATGGCGATTTGAAGAACAAGACAGTTGCAACAACAGGTTACAACAACACAATCAGCTGCAAATGTGTTTAGATCTTCCATGGAATTTTGAAAGAGAGACTCGAATAAGATATTGAAAGATGATAAAAGATAACAAAGAAGAATCTAAAATCTAACATATTTTAGTAAATTTGAAGTATTTGGTTCCAAGGAACTCCTTTGTTCTTTGCTTCTACAAGGAACACATTGGGAAAAAGCTAATCAAGGAATACAAATATAATAAGTAAAGTTATATCAAATATTATATTAAATAATTAATAGTATAATGTGTGAACAGAATTTGTGAGATTAAGATACTCGTGAATAGCTTTTTCCTTCAATAACACACTACATTAAATTCACAATTCGATCAAGATATTCTTTGTGGTAGGGTATGGACGAAGAAAAAGGTTTTTGATTAAATTGTACCCGTTGTATTTGCGTTTCCCGATGGTTGGTCGAGTAACAAAAATATTGTATTTTCTGGTGTTATAGATGTACGAGGTCGGGTAATTTCTTGGTCCTCTGCAAGTACTTGTGGATTCAGGGGTAAAAAAGAGGAACACCTTTTGCTGCCCAAACCGCAGCAACATTGAATTATCCATGTGGCTGAGAGTCCTCACAACCCAGGCGCAACGACACAATTATCAGGGGCGCGCTCTATCGCTACTGAGCAAGTGATCTTTAAACTAGTGACATGTGGTAAGTCTACTAAAAACATGTGCACTTGTATATTCCGGGATTAAGTCTCACCGTCTACATTATATATGAACATGACTAATAGGCATGTCAGTTGTAATTCAATATTGACAAAAAAATATTAAATTGTAATAACGTAAAACATTATAATATACTTAGATATAATATTCATGCATTAAATTCGAATAGTTCATGAATTTGGAATGATCAATGATGATTACAAATATTTATGGAAATTAGCAATTGAAAAATGAGTTCATGTGTATTGATAGAATCATAAATGTGAATCCCATAGAAAGATATAACGTAATTCAGAATTCTTCTGTGGAAAGCTCTAACATTGAGTACACGCTAAGCATTTTTTTTTCTTTCTTTCTATAAACATAAAAGCATGGGAATAAGATAACACATTGATACGTTTTAGCAAAAAATTGCATTGACCTTAAATATTAGTAACCATGCTTAAGATTTGTAAGAAAATAAATAATAACAAAATTATAACTAGCCATCAAGATTGAAGTATGAACGTAACTAGAAAGTAAGAAGAAGAAAAAAACATTCATAAAGAGGTTTGCTTCATGGTGTGAAAAGATTTTGGAAATGCGACAAATGTATACAGATTTTACAGTAAAACTGTAAGAGAATTTCTTTTTTTTAAAAAAAACTTGACATAACCATCCGCAAGTGGCCTTTAGTCTAGTGACGAATGGTAAGTCCACTAAAAACAGGCGCACATGCACCAGGGATCGAATCCCATCACCTACGAGATTTATGT